>JAJOOR010011421.1:0-48583 GCA_036250505.1 Solanum acaule
AATATATATATTCTTGGAGTATGATCATCAGCTTGCCTGACAATTAATTTTTTTTTTCAGGCATCAGATATAGAAAGTGGTCTCATCAGTCACCAATCAGACCAATCATTGATTAGAAATCTTCAGATGAAAGTAATAATGATGATGGACTAAGCATCAATAAGAAATCATTTTTGGTACGGAGAAGAGTCTAAAATACCCTTGAAGTATAGGAAATGAAACAAAAATACTCTCCTTCCATCTTTGGGCTCCAAAATAGCCTTTCATCCATCTATATAGAGCTATATTACCCTTTCACTTAACAAATTCTTTAAGGGTAATCCTTTCATTAATGAAGTGACAATCCTTAATTGGCTGAAATTTAAATTAAGCAAAACTAATAATTTCTCCTAATCAAACTCGAATTCAGCTAAATTCTACTCGACCCACTTAAAATTCTACTAACTCATATCTTAAAAAAATAAGGAGAACCGAGTGTGTAGCAGTGAGTTTCTTTTTTTTTTCTCTAAACTCTCTTCATAGAATTTTCTTGTAAAGTTTCAATCTTTATTTTGCAGATAACGAAAAGCGATATCAATCTATGTTCTTCATCAGGTTTATAATCTCTTGCTATGGCTAAAAAGAAAAAGTTGTTGATATTCCATGATTCTGCTTTGAGAATTTCCCAAAACCATGTCTATTTAAGAAATAAAATTATGTTGGTCTTGATATTTTATCGGGTGTTTTATATTAATCGCAAAAAAAAAGGAGAGAAAAAGAAAAAAATGTCATATGGCAGCACTATACATTTTTAAAATTTTAAGTAAAAAATAAATTAATTAAAAACTGTAATTCTCGATAAATGTAAAACATTGGCATATTAACCGCCTTTAACATTTGACTTTAAAATTTTTGAATTATAGAAAAGCAATTCAGAATATAGTGCACATTTGAGAAAATGCAATTGTAACTTCTAGGAATTAGGAATGGCACGCTCTTGCTTCCTTCTCTGTAAATGGTTCCAAAACAATCTCATACAAAACATGAATTTGGTTTACTTTTCTCATTTTCATTTAATTTGTGATATTAAAGAAGAAAATGAGGAATAGGCGATTTACTTTTCTCTCAAATATAATCAAATTTATATTCAGGTATGTGTTGTTTATTTGTTACATCGTATTATCTATTTTTTTCTCAAAATTATTTGAATATCTACTCAGTCTCCTTATGTTTATGATATCTTAATTTTATGTTTTCAATCTTTTAAAACAAATAACCTGCAAATTTTTATAGTGTGCATCTGCCACTTGAAAGCTTTAATAAAATGGCACCATAATTTCACTAAAAGAAATAGTATAAAGGCTTACAACATAAATCTTTCATAACCACATAATCGAAAAGAGGTTTAACAATATTTTTCTTTTGATGACTTTGAACTAGGAAAGAATTTTAACTAACAAAATAAAATAAAAATGTATTTTTGAAGTAAGAAAAATGGCAACAATTAATAAAGTTCAAGTGAAAGTAATTCATATTTATCGCATCTCTTACTTTACTTTGTTAATTTTCTTCTCATTTTATTTTGTTTTAGAAATTTTCATTGTTGTCTAGATAATTTTTTTGTAGATTCAGATAAATTTGATCAAATGCACAACAAGATAGCTTGTGTCCATTTTAATTGTCTCAATATGTATTGCAGTTTTTATTAATTTTTTTTTATATAATTATAGTGTTTAAGTAATATGTCGTGTTTAATTTTTTTATTTTTCAAGTATGTTTTGAATGATATTTGAGATAATTGTAATTTGTGTTTTATAAAATTTAACTATCTAAAAAATACTTCAAAGTCATAAAATTAACTAACACTCTATTTGCATGTTTGTTATGCATAATATGAAATTATGAATATCATTTGAGATAACTCTATTTTTTCAAGAAATCTATTTTAGCAAATATTATTAATTATTAATGATTATTTAAGACATCAATGAAAAGTTTATGGCATGATAGCAGTTTAGAGTCTAACGGAAATACATACTATAACGTTATCATTTTCCATTTAAATAGTATTTGATAATTTTTTTTGTTAATTTTATAAAGTTTCTCATATTAGGCATATTGCATTAAAAAATAAGATAATAAGGGTTATTCACTTCGTTCTAATTTATATAATGTAGTTTGTCTGAGCATGAATTAAAATTAAGAAATATAGGAAGATTTTTCAAATTTTTAAACTTACCCTCAAAAGTTAATTCAATATGATTTAATGTTTCAAGTGGAAATTTTAAAACACAAGTGACCTAATTGTCTAATAGTATATGTATTTTTGTTTTACTGAATAAAAATTAAAAAATTATTTGGAAAACACGATTTACTAGGACCTTGAGAATCCAGATATTAATAGCAGTTTATATTATTTGTACATTTCAATATTCCAAGAATTTGATTACTATAGGTAAGAACGACCATTGTTTTTTTATATAGCTATGCTGTTAAATAGCTAAATGCATTATAAAATGAATTATTTTAAACATATTTAATCTGTAATTTAAATTTACTTGGAGAAAAAAACTTAATATCCAACTAATTAATTTCATTTTTATTTTTTTTCCTTAAATAGAGTAATTTTAATTGGCTATCATATATATATATATATATATATATATATATATGGTGTTCACGGTTTGGATAAAAACCGATCTAAACCGAAAAACCGAACCAAATTGATAAAATAAAACCGATTTTATTTGAGTTTGGTTTGGTTTGGTTTTAGATTTTTGAAAACCGATAGTATTTGATTTGATTATGGTTTTATTCAAAAAAATCGAAGAAATAACCGAACCGAACCGATGAATTATATACCTATATTTTATTAATATGCATAATTAATATATTGTTTTTATAAATAATTTTAAAGATCTTATATATATTTTCATTATAATTTACTTATTGGAAGCAAAAATGTCCAAGATGAAAACATTTATCTTATTGATTTCATGTATATGAGTGTCTATGACAATTCTTTGTGGGACTGAAAAATGTTATTGTCTCTTTCTTCTAGGCCAAATATAGTGAATTTTAAAGCTTTATTGATAGTAAATTTAGTGATCGAAAGTTCAGTAATTTAAGTCATTCTAACTATTTTTCTTTTTGAATGGATTGTTGTCACTTTTTCACATTTTGAATGAATTGTTTCTTTTATTTTTTGTATATGGTTAATAACCGAATAACCAAACCAAACCAAACCGAAACCGATAACCACCAAACCGATAAATGTATATTATATTTGGTTTGGTTTGGTTTTGATAATTTTAAAACCAATTAAGTTGGTTTGATTTTGGTTTTGACCAATAACCAATCCAAACCGACCCGTGAACATCCCTATTAATATATATACTTTTCCTTTTTCAATTTTTCTACAAGAAAAAAATAAAGTAGTTAATTTAAATTTTAAATATTATAAAACTAAATTGCACACTAATAATTTTAATTTAATGTGCTCAAATAAATAAGCTAATGATTTCTATTAGTACTCCACCGTCCGATGTTAATCAAATCATCTTTTTTACACGCGTATCAAGAAATCATAAAGAAGAAGATACGTTTACTAATTCACCTCTTAAAAAATTTACAAACAAATATAAATACTTTTAAAAAGAACTATTTCTAAGAGCAATATATGAATTTTTTTATTAATTCTTTCTTGATTTAGTAAGTGGACAACTACTATGGAAACCTACTTTTAGTAAGATAATTTAGTATAATATATATATATATATATATATGGAAACAGACAAATTTTTAAAATAAAATTACAAAAACAGAATGGAAAACACGGACAAAAAAATGGAAAACACAGAAAAATTTAAATAACCTACGTAGAAAAAAAAAGTATAACATGACAAAGTCGTTACTTTTTTATTTGAATTTAAAAGTGGTTACCTAAAACTGCTCAACTGCTCATGTACACTTTATCTTTACATATTCATAAATAAATAAATCCAATTTAAAAGCTTTTTCAAAAAACAGGCATCTACATACTAATCAAACTCACACTAAATTGCAAAATTGCAATGGTAAGGCAACACAAAGAAGTCATCAACCTTCTTGCGCAAAGTAAGCAGTGTTTTGGGCATGCATATATGTTGCGCTCTACTCGTGTGAAGAGATCGTCTTTTGGTAAGTTTTCAATTGAAGACAATTCAATTATAATCATAAATTTTGTTATTTTTTTGTTAGATTCTAGATATATTGTATGAATATTTGAAAATTGAGGCTATTCTGTATGCAATATATATTGGAAAAATTAGCAATTAAGTCATAATATCTAGCATAATTAGTCAAAATAACAACACTTTAAAATATTTATTTAAAATGACAGAATGACAATATTTTTATAAAATAATATGTATTCAGATTTTAGTATTTTAAATTAATTTTATTTATGGAAAGAGTCCTATATTGGACCAAATTATATACCAATAACCGTTTAAAGTGAAAAAAATAAAATTAAACCAATACCATTAACCTTTTTTCATCACCATTCACGTTTCTTCCCCAACTTTCACGTTTCTTTCCCACCTTTCACGTTTCAAGTTTATATTTCTTCAAGGTGCTAAATTGTTGTTCATCAAGAAAGTTTCTTTATTGTTAAACGGAATCTCTTTATTAATTCAAGAAGATTTCTCGGTTGGCAAGGTAATTTCCATTATCCATTTCGATTAGTTATTTAGATTTGTTTTGATTTGTTTTCAATATCACCATTTATGGTTTATATTTCGCATTGTACATATTACGGATTTTCCGTCAATTTTTTCGATTGTTATGCAAGTTTGTTTACATATTCATCTAATATTTATGTATTTCAATTAGTTATTTAGATTTCTTTTGATTTGTTTTCAATATCACCGTATATGATTTATATTTCGCATTGTACATATTACGGATTTTCAGTTAATTCGATTTTTATGCAAGTTTATTTACATATTCATGTAAAATTTATGTATTTTAGATTTTTAGTCGATTAAACATTTTTTTTTCAATTTCTTTTTGATTTCGTTTTAATATTTCAGATTTATTAGAATCTACAAATTCATTCATATGTTTATTTTGTTTGATTTTTAATACATTTATATTTGCTTTTAGGGTTTTAGATTTGGGGAAAGCATCTGTCTGTCTACAATATCTGAATCAACAGTTTATTTGTGTAATCATTGTTGACACCCAATTTTGGCCCTCCACAATATAAATTAATTATTGAGCTTCTTCAATTTCAAGCAATTTAAAATAATTAGTTTTACAAATCTTCAAAAAAACAATAATAATAGTTTGCAAGTTATTGTCGCCTTTTTATAGTTTTTGAATAATATACTTGAAGTTAAGGTGGTGGTAACAGCTTCAGTGTTAAGCTCGTCGTCCCAGTCGCTGCTCCAAGAAAGGTAATCTCGCTCCCTCTTACAGTTTATTTCGATATAGCGTGTTGTATGTTCAAGCTTTGGTATATGTTTTGCTGCTAGATGTATATGGTTCCTCTTTTACTGTTTTTGTAGTGTTGTTTTCTTGTGAATTTTTGGGCTGTAAGCATGAATAGAGCTTTGATAAAGTTCCTTTGATATTATATATTGGTCGTTATATTCGTTAGCTCAGTTTTGTATCTCCATGGTCAGTCGAGCTGCTGCGTCGTTTCACTCGAGATGACTTGATGTTCATCTAGTTTCAACTTAGGAATTACTTGCGGCCATGTGATATGCTTTCTTCACTTGGGTCGTGTTTAAATCTCGTAATCTATACTTAGTTTAGCCTTAATAGGGTGCCTCATTGAAGTGGTGATTCATAGATTTATCTTTGAAGGTTTGATTACCATATTTGAGTTGTCAGGACCATGTTTGTTTAAACATTATTCCTAGTTTTCTAGTTGATTATGTCTACCTTCCTTTCCTCAGTTTTAACTTTAATTAAGAAATGGTGTTTGTTTAGTATTCATTTCGTTACGTATTAATGTCTAGAAGGTTAGAAAGTGCTAGCTCAAACTTGGATATAACATGAGTAGGCTGCATATCTCATTAGAATGCTAATTTGCTTTATTGTTTTATTTCTTTTGATGCTTTTAAATGATCATGATTTAGTGCAGAGTAATTGTTGATTTGTTAAATCTCTAATTGTGGTATTTGTTTTAGTGAAAAGAGTAGTTTATATTTTTGCAACAGTAGCATCCATATGTGTCCTATAAGAGGTATGGTGATAACTTCTTAATAACATTATGTTTTTCCTTTAAATGCATGCTTTACATGGTGTTCTTTTATTCAATATTAACACTTGAATATTGGTATTAGTTTGATTCATTTGCTTTTAAATCAAATAGATTTAAGTTCCTCTTGCACAATGCCTTGCTTGTGAATGATGAAGTCTAAAGTGACTTCACTGTTTTGCTAGCTCAACTTGGATACAACATATATTTTCTTTTTCATGTTTAGCTTAGCAATATCTTTTAGTATATCTAGTTTTAGTTTGCAACTTATCTTCGTGACATGCATATTGGTATTTGTCTTTTCTTTGTTTTCATAGGTTAGCCACACTATTAATATATAAATTTAGGTAGCATGTGCAAAAGATTATTGTTTGCTTTTATCCCTAAAGGTTGTTACAATCTTCTCGGATATGGATATTTAGTTGTCCCTCTTATTTGTTATATACGAGTATATGTGTGAATCTAATTGCTTTCCCCTTTCTCTTTATGCATGAATCCCATCCGGATGAATCCATTTCGACTCTTTCCCTTACATCCCCGCCGAGCTATGCTCAACGTCTCCTTTGAGTCAGCCTCGTCAATGTCCGAAGAAATTGGAAGCTGAAATGGATATTTAGAGCCGAAAAATGGGTCATATACATGTTGCATACACAAGTATACACTGATATACATGCCCAAAACGAAAAAAACACAGGGCGGAGGCGAAGCACAGGTGTCTGGAAGCAAGATATACATGAAAAGCGCCGATAGACACGTTGATATACACTGATATACAACTTATGTCTACAAAAATGGGAATTGGGTAAAGAGCCCAAAAATTGTAGCGAAATTGGCCCAAGAAGGGGCCCAATTTCATTATCTCTTTTGCCCTTCTATTTGTTTTGATTATGTTTGACTAATTTTTATTAACTCTAACTTTAAATAACTTAATTAAATTCCCCAAAAGATGAACCATATTTTTATGTTAGTATATTTTTATCAACTCTTACACTTTTATTGAATATATTTAGTGAAAACTTTGTATTTATTCTTCAATTAATTTAAAATGGTTTTCATGCTTCAATTAATCAAATTGGTTCAATTTATTATTAAAATGATTTAAATAAATTCTAATTAATCTAATTTTGTTAAAATCCTAATTGACCAAGTTGTTACAATTAAGTTCCAATTTTCTTAAAAATTTAAAAATGTTCTTTTAATTATTTTCTCAAGTTAATCGAATATTGTAAATTATTTTTATAATCATTTTCCTAAAAATAGTCAAAATATATTTTAACCAAGTCGTAGGATAACCGCATGTTAGCGGACACTTCAAATGCCTTAAAAACCTTCTTGAAGTGTAAATGAGAACCTCTTACCCATTTTCTCTAAATTTATAAAGATTTAATCTGTTAAAATCTTTTTTAAATTAAGTTTTCTTAATTTCTGTAAAAATTTAAGTGGCGACTCTTTCTAAGTATTTTTCTCAAATTGTTTTATACTTAGAACATTTCAAAAAGTGATTTTAATATAGATAGTAAAATTATGGCGTAACATTCATTCTATCTATATATCAACAAGTTTTTCATTTTTTGTTTTTACATTGTATTTCAATCTCAATTATTATACCAACATGTTTGTATTTCCTTCTTAATTTTGTATTCGTCCTAACTATATGCTAACAATTTTGTATTTTATTAGGTATTCATTCTGTATTTCAATCTCAATTTATATGTGAACAAGTTTGTATTTCTCTTTTGTTTTGTATTCCACCTAATTGTATACCAACAAGTTTTGTATTTTATGTGCTTACTTTACCTTTCAAAGTCACTTTGTATTTCAAATGAGGAGAGTATTTAATTTCTTTTGTATTCACAACTTTATATTCAATCTCACTTTGTATTTATAACTTTGTATTTTCATCTCACTTTTGTATTCAACATATAGTTCACGATCCATTAGTTTGTATTTTACCTCTCAAAGTCACTTTGTATTGCAAATGAAGAGAGTATTTCTTTTGTCTTCACAACTTTATATTCAATCTCACTTTGTATTTATAACTTTGTATTTTCATCTCACTTTTGTATTCATATATTGTTGTATTCAACATATAGTTCATGATCGATTAGTTACATTAACTTAATGGGATACAAATTATCGTATGCATTCAAACAGAAAAAACAACTACTAAACTAAAAAAAACAATTTCATTCGTTTATACATCATAATTTGGATACAAAACATTCGAAAAAAGCTATAAATCCCAATGCATACAAAGATTTCACTGATTCAATCAGGAAAAAAAAACAACACTCTTGTACTCGACATATACGAATATCTCATCTAAACAAATAAAAAAATAAAAAAAATACCTGATTGTTTTTTGATTGTTCACTGGATGCGACAAATTTATAGTTGTCAATTTTGAAAAATTATGTTTCAAAAATATGTTGTATTCAACTTGAAGAAGCTTTGAAAGTTATCAGGTGAATGATTCTGAAGACAAACTAAATTATTTTAATTTTTTTTTTGATGTTCTTAAGAAGAAAGCAAAAAAACGCTCGACGGAAAGATGGCTATTTATGCTCTTTTCAAAACTTAACTGATTTGTAGTTAAAATCTTTTTTACCTTTCTTGAATTTTTTTGTTCCATGATTTTCTCTATTCTGTTATTAATTATTTGTATTCTTTCAAATTAATCAAAATAAAATAAATACATAACTAATCCCTTAACAAACTAAAATAATGACATTTTTAATAAATAATGAAACTGTTGCTAAGGAGTCCCACTAAAAGCTAAATATTGGATGGAGACTTGCTTGAATCATAATGGACTAGACTGCAGAAAAAATTACCCAATAATGATAAAGCACAAAACTTCAAACATATACCCAATAATTTTATTTTATTTTAATATCAGCAATACTATAAAAATAGATAAAAAAAAATACTTGCATCAAGAAATCAACCAAAATTATTATTTACACATATTTAAAGTGTCACTCTATTATTGAATAAAAATAATAACTATAAAAATACTTCCAAAGAGTACAATTTTATTTTGATCATCGATTTTCATTTTGAAATCCAATAAATAATATATACATATATAGCGTCACGTGCTCACGCTACAATTGTTCTTGATTTTTAGTTTGAAAATCATTTAATTAAATATTTTAAATGGATGAAAATTGTATGATTTTTTTATTTTTATCTTTTATGATCATAAATTAATTAATTTATCTCCATTTGTTACTGCAATTGATTTTTAAAATTATTAAGGTCAATTTTAAATATGTGTGCAGTAGTTTATGATGAATATAGAAAATTAAATTAATTGATTAATAACTATTTAAAAATTACACACTCCTAACAGTGTAGAATCTCTTCTCCTAAATTAGAGGAGCACAATAATTCATTTATCTTCACTCCAAATAACAAACACTAGAAACTAATACTCTTTATTTAGTCTTAAATAAAATTATAAAAATGAAGATCGATATTCCTGTAAAATACATACTAAAGATAATGGGAAAAATGGAAAATAAATAAATAAATTAAAAAGATTAAAAAAATAAAAAAAATTCCTAATATAATCCACTAGAAAAATCACGAAAATATACAATAGGATTTAGTTTTGGCTCTTTATACTTATCTTTAAAATATTAATAGGATTTACAGTAGTATTAAGTATTTTATTTAACACCATCTTTTTAAATATAGTTGCCACATTTACTTTACATTTTTTCATTTTTTAAAATCTGACTAATTATACATGTGGCTAACGTTTATGTTATTTTGAAGTCTTATTTTTATCATAATTAGAATACTTATCTTTATTGATTGACATTTATTTCATTATTTTAAAAAAATAGGGTGATGTAAATGTAATGTAAAGAAAACAAAAAACTATTTTTTAACAATGACAGTTAAAAAATTACAGGAGATTTGTGTTTTTTAATTTTTAAATAACAGATTTAACTAAAGAAAAATTAGTTGTTAATATTTTAGGAGGAATATATGTATAATCAAATTTAGTTGATGATGTCATGATATTAAGTAGTAAATAATAATGTAGTAATAAACAAAAACAAAGTATATTGTACAAGTTATCAAATGATCACGTGATTTCTTCTTCAATTTCATGGAGATTTAATTATATTGCGTTTAAGAAATAGATAACAAAAGAAGTTTTGAAAAGTAATAAGAAATGATGTATATTGAAATAAGTCATTATTATATATATGATTAATAATTCTTTATATTATCCGCGCAATGTGTAGGCACGTATACTAGTTACTCTTAAAGAATCTGTTAAGTGAAAGGGTAATATAGGTCCATATAGGTGGATGGAAGGGTATTTTGGAGCCCAAAGGTGGAAGGATGATATATTTGTTCCATTTCCTATACGTGAAAGGTATTTTAGAGCCTTCTCCATTTTTAGTTTTTTTTTTTTTGGATATTCTTATTGAACAACACTTGAAATTGGTATTTTTATGATGTAATATTGGAGTTTTGAATAACACTTCAAAACATTAGTATTTTGATGATGTAATTTTGGAGTTTTGTATAGCACTTCAAAATAGTATTTTAATAATGTAATTTTGGAGAACTTTTGTTTAATACAATGAATATTTTGCCCATTTTTTATGTTGTGATAAAATTACTAATTATAGAAATTTAAATATAGAGGGTGCAATAAATAGGATGTAATATGGATTGACAAAATTAGAAAATATAATTATTTACAACGTCACAAATTGAACAATACGACGTTTTAAAATTCCCGCAATATATAAATGATTACCTTTTTTTTTTACAATTAGGGTTGTTGTAAGCCGCTGCTCTATACAACAAAAACTTATCACGACCCGATTTCTCGAGTCATGATGACACTTACTAAACCCGCTAGTAGGTAAGTCAATTCGTACCCAGAACGAATACTAGTGAGTACAAGGGTAGAACTAAACAGAAAAAAATTACACTAACAATAAGAAAAGACAGAAATGAAAGCAAACCAAAAACTATATACAACGGAAACCCTCCCAGAATTTGAAAGTCACGAGTACAGAGTTCTCTAATATAAACAAATACTAGTCCAAAAGTGGACCACAACAAGCCGTCTCAAAGGCAAAAAGACTAGCAAACATAAATACAAAAGGAGACAAACTGATCCAGGATGCCAAGTGCTCACCCTCGTCTTCGATATCCACAAGCTGCAAAAGATAGCATGAACGATCATCGCTGATAGCTGGTACTAGGATCTGCATCACGAAAGATGCAGAGTGTAGCATTAGTACCAAAACAAAGGTACTCAATATACATCATGGGTCGATTGAGCAAGAAAGGTAAAGACACTAAAAATATATTGAATTTGGACACAAACAGAGATCGAAATGGGTATAAAAAGAAAGTACACGAGCTTACCAAAATTAAATCTAAGTAAAGCTAAACTAAACTTAACTGGACCCCCATAAGCCCAAAAGGTAGACTCGTGCGTCAGTTTAATAAAATCCAAACAGATCCCTATAAGCCTGACATGTACACATAATAACTAAGTCTACAATAAAGAAGAGCGACCCAGATCTGAATCTAAGAACATTAGCCGGGCTCCCAGCCCAAGTAACCATGTAAACAATAACCAGTCAACTCCCACCCCAGCTAGCAAGAGTGACAATCAACCTAGGTCGCCCAGTCCACTCTTAGAGGCATAAGTCGCCCAGCTAGCAAGAGTGACCTAGAGGCGTGTCGACTCCATAGAGAATCTTAGTTATCAAGGCAGCCCATCCAGTCAGTCCATATCACGGCCCAGGGGTACACCCTAGATGTAACACGACGTACTTGATCTCGAAAGGTCTCATAGAAGCCCTTAACATATCATAAACATAGGATAAAAGAAATGATGCAAAATTTAAAAACTTTTATCCATACAATCGAAGTCTTTATTTAGAAGCAAGCGGAAGTCTAACTTGTCTCAATTAGCCATCTAATACAATCTTTGAATCAACAATAGGGTCACAACCCTTCAACATAGTCTGAAACATAAAATGACAAGAAAAGAAACTACTATCGACTCATACGTCCTCGAATCTTGAGGACTCACCACAAGCTAGGAGAATAGTCGATCCAAGCTTGAACCAATGGAGAATCACCTTAAGAACCGGAACCTACATTTTGTGAAAAATGTAGAAAATATGGGTTAGTACAAAAATGTACTAAGTATGATAGCCATGCATAAAAATCCTTGAAAACATGATAATAAGGAAATTTTAGTTGAAAACTATGCTATATGCCAAGTTTGAGAAACATAATGAAATTTAGTATAAAAGCATAGGTCACAAGCATGTTCATCATATAAATCATTATAACATAATAGAACCATCCCTTATGTAACCCTAAGTTATACTTGTGCACTGTATGAATGGCATCCCATAATACCACTCATACTAAGTACCCCTTTTAGGCCACCATAGTCATGTTTACCATTCTTTGATCCCATCTTTAGTCAATACTCATAGACAAGGAACATTCACATTTAATAAGTCACGTCAAAGAAAGCAACTCATTGCAACAATCCAAGTTAAGCATCATCTTCACACTTAGCCTTCATGTCAATATTCTCAATAGCATCATTATAAGCGTATTCATTTCATTAGACATTATGACATTTGAGGAATACACCATAACCACTCTCAAAGCCTACTCGTGCAATGCATGGATGAAGTACCATACCCCTACCCATACTTCATAGAAATTCTTGAGTAACCATAGTACATAACTCACATGATGGGAATAAGCCCTAATCGACATAGACCATGTGAGCAAATCATGGAATTCGGTGTCATGTCCCACACCGAAAAGAGTTGGTCTACTTGCCTAAGGTAGAACCGGTAATATTTTAGCTTAGGTGGATCCACTAGATAATAACCTATGTGGGCACATAGATATGGGATAAGGAGGTTGTTACTAGAAACTCGGCCTAACATGGGGAGAGCTTCCACCTCACAATATCCACTCGGTGCTAAACATTAAATTCCCATGGAGTAGTTAATTCTCTTTTAACATTATTACACATGAAAGGAATGCCATTGGCCTATCGATTCAAGGTACATTATTAGGATATCTCATTGAATCCTCATGAAACAGGTACTATTGGTCTATCGATTCAAGGTTCATCATTATAGTCGTTCATTGACTAATCATGAAAGGAATGCCATTGGACTACCGATTCAAGACAAAACCTTAGAATACTTCATTAGTCATTTATGAAAGGAATGCCATTGGCCTATCGATTCAAGGTTCATTAAGATCACTTTTAATTACACATGAAGAAGATGCCCTTAGCCTACCAATTCAAGATATATCAATCAAGATTTATTTTATTCACACATGAAAGGGATGACATTGGCCTACCGATTCATTCAGATGAGGAAAGCCTTTCACATCATGTTCATGGTGTGTTAATGAGAATAGTCTTTCAATCAACACAACAAGGTTATCATAGTCATAGACATTTCTTGCATAGTCATGTGTAAGGATATAGGGAGAATGATATTTCAACAATACCACAATTACACCATAGTCATAGGATCTTCACTCTCTAGGTGAATCATAAGCTCATGCACAATTCTCATAAACATGTATAATTCTCATAATTTCCCCTTCAAGGACCATGAATCACATTCAACCCAAACATATAGAATTTCTACATTAGATATGGATAATATCATGACTCAATTAACTCAATCAATTTAAGCATAATCTATTCACATGCTTCTATAATCAATCAACCCACATCATGAGATCACAATTTAGTAATATGAGGAATTCATGGGTTCTTGGCGGGATTTCATCATAAATCATCAATTCAATCATAATCCATCATAAATCACCATTGAAAACATTTTGAAAAGGAACCCATGACTTAGAGTGAAACCCTAGCTTTTGGGGAAATTGTAAACTTTGAAATCTAGTTTTTAAGGGACTCCATGGGTGAAAGCTACCCATAGATTAAAAGCTACCATACCTTAGGGTGATTCTTCAAAGAATTTGAGTAGAGAAGACAGCCTCCTTCAACCCTAGACTTCACCTTCTTCTTCTTCTTCTATGAAGTTTTAGAGAGAGAAATATTGTGTAGAAGAGCTTTGGGATCTTTTGGGGTTTTGTAATTAATGACTTAAAATAGTTTATATATGTGTATAAAGTCCATATAAAATGACCCCAACTTAAAACCAACTAAAACGGAATTTACTAAAAAGACCCTCACTAGGCAGCCCACTCCCAGGCACCACGACAGGGCTCACGAGCCATGGTCAAGACCACGAGCCGTGGTCCTTGGGAAGTGGCTAAGGTTAGGTGTCTTGGCCTCCACAATGCTAAGGCATGACCACGAGCCGTGGTCAAGACCATTGGCCGTGAAGTTGCTTGTGGTCCTTGGGCAGTAGCTTGGCCTCAAGGACTTGCCTCCCACAAGTCTGAAGGACCCTCACAAGGCCTCCCACGAACCGTGGTCAAGACCACTAGTCGTGGTGATGGCCGTGAACTTGGGGCAGTGTCTTGCCAAGGTTTGGGCAGCCTTGGCCTTTGGCATAGGCTTTACCCCTTTTGCCTTGGCACTTGCCCTTATAGCCCTCAATTAAACCCTAGATGGTCTTCTAAACAATGGGATGTAACACGTGCCTTGACGTTTAACCCCTAAACCCCTCATTCTAGGTACGGGAAGTCTTATTTACGACTCTAATTCTTAAATCAAACTCTAGAACCCTAACTTGAGGCTCTAGTTTAGTCTACTAGTTTTCGGAGTGTTATAGTCCACCGCTAGGGGCGTAAGCCTCCCAACTAGCAAGAGTAACATAGGGGTGTGTCTTTTCCAAAGAGAATCTCAAATAGGCTCCAAGACTCCATGGATCGACATGCACTCCCGAAAGATCACACTAAGGCTCCAAGCGTGAAATACTCCAGTCCAAAGATAGCACAAAACTTCTGGTAACACCTCAGAGCCACATAAATAGGGAGAAAAGTCAGAAAGTCTAACAAGTTGCGCAGACGCCTAAACTATGGCTCATACTATCAGACCCAAGTCTGCCATTCTAGTCTACAAGGACCTAGTCCATCGAAATGACGTAGGAGGCATAATAACGCTACAAGGCTAGTGAGTCTAAGGTAACACTAGTCTATCCTAGACTAAGACCGAAGATGCTTTAGAAAATAAGTAATAGCACAAGTAAACGATAAATCCTACACATGGTTTATAAGAAGAAAAGAAGGAATAACTAGGTACTCACCCCTAATTCACACTAATCATCATAAATTTATACATTCATGCTCAATCTGATTAGAAAGGAAACCGTAGCCTACCTGTAGGCCTACCACGCACGCTCCAAATCAGAAGGCTAGAATTTTTTCTTTGCGATCAACCTCTGAATGCTGCCACACTATCAAGAATAGGATCACAATGTTAGTATGATTGTTTAGACACCAAAATCACATAAAATGGAAATGGACCAATTTATAGTTTCCGAAATTAACTCCTTCAAAAGGTCCAAAAAAATGCCTCAAAATTGTGTTCCAAAATTGAACACAATTTAAGGCTTGAAACAATGGAAACAACAATCATGCAATAATCAACAAGAAAACCAAGTCAAGGTAGCAGCATAAACACCAAAATTAATTGAAACGGAGGTTCCTCAACACAACCAATCACTCCATGACATAGCCACGCTCCCAACAAACATAGAGGAGTTCTAATCAGTGAAATCAGAGCTCAGATGAAGGAAAAATCATCAAAATAAAGGGCCAATAGCTGTTGAAATCACCCTTAAGTCTTAACTAGAAGACTGGTCGATGATCACTTAAGAGGCCATTAATGTCGCTTAAGTGACATGCCTCAAAGAAGCATGCCACACTTTATGAGCTTCTGGCCGCAAAAGTGAGCCTCGCTTAAGTGAACCCAGTTCGCAAAAGCAAGGGCTGCAAAAGCGGACAGAGTCGCTTGAGGGACAACTACCTAATTGGCTGGCCTCGCTTAGGAGGAGCCCTGGTTGCATAAGAGGGGTTCGCTTAAGTGAACCCAGGACTGCAAAAGCTATCATACCAGATATCAAGCACCAGAATATTTCAGCGAAGTCCCTCGGGGGCTCAGGATTGGTTCAAAACACCGAACAAGATATGCAAACCAATCAGAAAAAACATATTAGTCTCAAAGGAGCAGTAAAAACTTCCATATGATCTCATATTGAAATAATATGGGTCTCAGACCCAACTCTATTCTAAGCCAAAATCCACAAGGAGGCTTAGCATTAACCCGGAAGTCTAGGGATCCAAACGTGGGTCGTTTTAGAACAAACTCAACATTCCAGAGATAACTGTGATGATGGTATTCTCATCCGAGCTTGTGTACTTAAAATATTGACTAAAGTCAAACTTAGGCCTTTACTTGGAAGTTAAAATTCCTAATCGCATATAGTTAGACTAAAAGCGTCGGGAGTCATATCGACTATGCTACTAGCCTTAAATGACCCTTCCAGAGCTGATGGAATTATCAGAATTGGATTTTGAGGTCATCTTCTTGAACTTTTGATCAAACATGACTGTTCAAGGTTCAAAAGCTCCAAAATATTAAAACTCGCATAAAAACTAAATGAATGACCAGGTGACTAAACTCTTTGTCCCTAAAAGTCATAAATGACTTGGGGTTTTCTACAAGAATGCTCTAAATAATAAATAGAGGCATAATCACAGAAATGACTCTGACACGATCATAAACCATAATTCTACGTACTAAGGAGGAGAGGGTTCGGTGTTTTGTTCATGGGTTAGGACTGCAGCTGCAGATTTAGACTCAATCTATTGTCTCTTTGGGGTTATCCTTTCTAGTTGTTTTTTATCATGTCCAAACTATTGAGAAGCTCCGTCGTGAGGACCTAGGGGGTAGCGACAAGAGAGCTAGATATGAGGGTAGTTTGGGTCCCATTCCTAGGCCAGAGATGTATATGATAGGACTCGGCAATACTTTTAGTAGGGTCAGCCTAGGGGGCCTTTTAAGGCCTCATTACAGAGTTTAGAGGGTGATCGGTATAGCTAGAGTGAGATTGTCTCTAGTCAGGACCGTCACAGTGGACGGTGATCCTCCTTAGGGTATTTGAGGTGGTCCCTAGGGAGGGAGGTCAAGTGGTAGGATTGATGGCCAGGGTAGAGCTGGACATGTCCATTTTTATGCAGCTCCAGCGAGGGCAAAAGATGAGGCATTAGATGATGTGATCTTATGTACGGTTCTTTTATGCCATCATCTCGTCTTATCTTATTTGATCTAGGATCTACCTATTTTTATGTGTATGTATATTATGCTTCACGTATGGTTATGAATTTTGAGCCTATGGCAGCGCCCTTGCATGTGTCGACCCCTGTAGGTGAGTCTTTAGTAGTGGATCAGGTGTTCTGATCATGCTTCATTACTATACATGGGCATAACACCCGAGATGACCTTATATTGTTAGGTATGCTTGACTTTATTGTGATTATGGGCATGGAATGGTTATCCCCCTACCTTGTAGTCTTATATTGTTTATCTAAGACTGTTACCTTAGCCATGCCTTGTATCCCCCAGTGGTGTTGCAAGGCACCATTAGTAGTACACCAGTTAGAGTTATATCCTTTGTTTGGGCTCAGAGGCTAGAGACTAGCGGGTGTTTGTCTTTGTTGACCTATGCGTGTGATCTGAGTATGGAACCTTTAGCTGAGTTAGTTCCAATCATCTGTGATTTTGTAGATGTGTTTCCTATCGGCCTTCATGTTCTAACCCTAGAGTGTGATATGATTTCCCTATTGAGCTTGAGGCGGGTACTTAGCCTATTTCTATTCCACCATATCGGATGGCTCCTGTAGAGCTCAAGGAGCTCAGTGTTTAGCTTTAGGATCTCTTGGGTAAGGCATTCATCAGGACTAGTGTATCGCCTTGGGGTGCTCACATTATCTTTGTGAAGAAGAAGGATTATACGATGCACATGTGTATTGATTATAGGCAGCTGAATAAGGTGACGATGAAGAACCATAAACCCATGCCTAGGATTGATGATCTTGACCAACTTTACGGTGCCACAATATTTTTGAAGATTGATATGAGGTCTATTACCATCAGTTGAGGATTACGGCAGCAGACATATTTAAGACAACATTTCGGATTCGATATTGCTACTATGAATTCCTAGTGATGTCTTTTGGGCTGATTAATTTCGCTATTTTTTTTTGGTAACAAGGATTTTCATTTTTAACCAAAAATAGATCATTACAAAGCAACAGAGTTATGGGACTAATTGCTTCTCAATCGAACCATCTAAGTTCCTACTCATACAGAAAACAAATCAAGAAACTAATCTATTACAAAGGAAATACTACTCTAAGGGTACTTATTTAGAGTTTGTAGAATAGGTTTCCAACTTGCCTTGTGTTGTCATCTTAGATGCAGATGTATTACAATCTCTCTAAGGACCTTATCAACACATAGTCTTCCTCGTTGGAATCTGATCTTGTTCCTTTCTCTCCAAATGATATATACAATCATCACAAAAACACTAGTCTTGATCTCAGCACCTCCTGCCTTCTTTTTAGCAATTTCACTGATCCAAGCAATCTCTATTCTCTAGTTATGAATACTTCTTTGGATTCCCATCCAGTTGTACATTCTTCCCCATAATGTTTTTGTTACTTGGCATTCAAAATAAAGATGTTCAAAGGTTTCCTTTGTGTTACTACAAAACACACATTCAGATGGCACCTGAATACCAAACTTTTCAAGTCTTTCTACATTTGCTAAGTTTTTTTGCACAGCTATACACAAGATGAATTTGAATCTTGGATGTACTCCTTGTTGCAAAGTAATACTCTTCTATTCTACTCTTGGGAAAGTAGGCATGATATAGTTATGGATCTTCTTGGTAGAAAACTTCCCACCTTTCTGTGCCTTTCCAAACTCCATCATCAACTCACCCTACCCCGCTTGCCTTGGGATTATCATATCTCTTGTACTCAAAATCTTTCGCACTACCCATGAAGTAGCAGTAGGTAGAGTGACAGTTTCAATCCCCCTATTCTTTATGAAATAAATATGCACCCACTGGATCCAGAGGCAATCTTTCTTCCTAGCTATATTCCACAATTTAAGGTCAATAATATTAAGTCCACCTGCAGCTTGTGGTTTGCACACTGTTTCCCATGACACTAAAGCTTTCTTGGAATTAGTTAGTGCCCCTGTCCATAAGAAGGTCCTACAAATTTGTTCTACAGTCTTAGGAAGTACAAATACCTGTGCCCAATAACCTTGGACCCCAAAAATGACAGATTTTATCAACTGGACTCTTCCAGCATAGGATAACAATTTGGCTGACCAGAAGGTCACTTTGGTAGTGATTTTCTCAATTAAAGGCATAAACTAATTGACACTAAGCTTTTTTGATGCCAATGGAACCCCCAAGTATCTGAAAGGCATAGTGCCCTCAGTGTAGCCACGTTCTTCCAACAATTCCTACTTGGTATGAACATCCACTCTAGCTATATACAAAGAGCTCTTGTCTGCATTTGCATGTAATCCTAAAGCTCTAGAGAATTTCATGAAAGCTTCATTCAAAAGGCTAATAGAAATTAGATCAACCCTGCAGTACATTAGTAGGTCATCAACAAAACAAACATGTATACTCTCTAGTTTCCTGCACCTTGGATGGAAATTAAAGTTTCCATTCTTTGTGAGTTGTTGTAGTTCTCTTCCCAGATACTCCATGGACAGTACAAATAGATAGGGGGACATCAGATCTCTTTGTCTTAATCCCCTCTTAGCCTGAAAAGGTTTTGTCATCCCTCCATTCAATAACAAAGAGTAGGACACAGTGGTCACACAAGTCATAGTCCATGGAATGAACTTTGCAAGAAATCCCA
This sequence comes from Solanum acaule, assembly GCA_036250505.1. Classification (NCBI taxonomy): domain Eukaryota; kingdom Viridiplantae; phylum Streptophyta; class Magnoliopsida; order Solanales; family Solanaceae; genus Solanum; species Solanum acaule. The sequence goes on from JAJOOR010011421.1 coordinate 20,132, forward strand.
TCTCAATCATCAATTGCTTCGAGAAACTCCATTCTAGTGAGTCATATGCTTTCCTTATATCAACTTTAAGAACACATCTAGGGGATATCCATTTGCTACCATAACTTTTGAATATTTCATGGCTAAAAAACACATTATCCAAAATACTTCTACCTTCAATAAATACAGATTGAGCCCTACCAACCAGCCCAACTATTACCTTCTTTAATCTACCTGTAAGGACTTTTGAAATGATTTTATACAAATATGTGCATCATGCAATAGACCTGTAGTCCTTAACTTTTGTAGAGGAGGGAACTTTAGGAATTAAAGTAATGGCTGTTGTATTTATAGTAGGTAAGAGAGTACCAGTGATAAAGAATTGTTGAATAGCTTCTAGAACCTCTCCTTTGACTATATCCCAGTTCCCTATGAAGAACTCAATAGGAAATCCATCCACCCCAGGAGCTTTTTCTTTTGGCATAGTCGTGAAAGATTCAATAATCTCCTCCCGTGTTACCTCTTTTATCATCTCCTTCTGTTGTTGTAAAGTCAAACACACACCTGTCTTTACCACCTCAACATTTAAACAAGGCAAGTTACTAGTACTAGCACCCATTAGTCCAATGAACACCCCAATAAATTCAGCCTCCATTGCTCTAGGATCAGTAAGCTTGGTATTATTCTCAGTGTAGATAAAATTAATAGCATTATGACTACATCTAATCTTCCATTGAGCATGGAAATACTTAGAATTAGCATCTCCACATTCTATCCAAGTAGATTTAGACTTCTGCCTTAGCACCTGTTCCTCCACCCTGTTCCACTTCTCAATTTCTAATAATAACTTTTTCTCCTGATCAAATAACATTTGATCCATCAGGTCATCTTGAATCTGTTTCTGAATAATATCAAGTTTCTCTCTTGCTACATGTAATTTCTATGAAAATGCAGCCATATATTTGTTTATATCCTTAAGCTTCACCTTTAATTGCTTCAATTTTTCCCAGACCTTCACCATAGGCTGTCCAGTGATATCCATCTCCCATACTTGTTTTAGAGTGCTTTTGAAATCAGGATGCTCCATTATGTTAGGATAAAATTTGAAAGGTCTAGGATGTACACATTATTGAAACCACCACATAGGATCGATGGATAATTGTTTTGCACATTAACTTGATTCAAATTAGCCCATAGTCTCTCTCTTTGGGTTTGATCATTCATAGCAAAGACTATAGTGAGGTATAAGTGACATTGTATTCTAGGATCCTCAATAGTACAGTGAATATATTGATCATTTACTTCTAGATAACAGTAAGACACTTCTTTCGGATCAACCAAATTCTTCCATTAAGCATTTCTGTATAATTATAGCAAGCTTCCCAATCCTTGGCAATCTTCTTCAATATATTCCTAGCTTTTTATTCCTTCACCTTTGTCTCCAGACATCCAAACACTTCTATTTTATTCTTTGCCAGAAAGAGCCTCACCTCCTTCTGTTTATGGAGGAGGATATTCCCTTTTCTCCTCCAGCCCTTGATCATCATTCCCTATATTTTCCTTCTCCTTATACCAGCATTCGACATCATTGTGCCTAAATTTTAGACATTCATTGTAGTACTTTGGCCTCTATTCATATTCAACTGGTTGGTCGCATGGCCCAGAAGGTGTCTCAATCACAATTAGCTCATTCAAAGGCTGTGATACATCTACTTCAATCAGAATCCTAGCAAAGGAAATCCTCTCTGCATTTGCAGTGAACTTGTTTGTGCATATAGGATGCCCCACTGGACTAGCGACCTTACTTAATGCTTCAACTGACCAGTAACCCACAGGTAGCCTAGGAAATTTGACCCATAGATGAACTAAACTAAGTGACTCCTTATCTAGCTCAAAATCCAGTTTCCATTGCTTTAGGACTAATGGTCTATTGTTAACATATTATGGCCCTTCCATGAGAACTCTCTCCTTTTCACATTGCGTCTGAAATTTAAAAATGTAATATCCATCCTCATGAAAAAGAATCTTAGGTTTAGGCTTCCACACTTTCACTAAATAGTTCTTTAATTGGTTTATCGATGGATTAGCTCCCAGTACATAGCCAATTAGTGAAGAGTCCAAAGTTTTAACCTGCTCCTTTATATCAGCCTCCTTAATTTTTACCGTTGAAACTCCATCCTTCAGAATCGGAGGAACATAGTTTAGAGACTTACCCTCTCGTTGATTCCCCCACTCTTACCCAGTATTTTGAGTTGGAATGGAAGGTTTCCCATATTTAAATAGCAGTCACCGAATCACTGGTTCTCTTCTCTCCTGTTTTACTGCTTGTAGCTGCACTTCCTCCTCTAAGCTGCTCGTATCAGCTTCCTCAGATATAGTCTTAAACTCCAGTGGTAGGTAGCTCCCAAACGTGATAGGTTGAAGATTCCTAGGTATTCCACTCTCTGGAATAACGTAGTGTTTACCAAATGTTGTTGCTCGATTTTGCGTCATAGCTGATTCCGGTCACAATATCTACCTTGATATTGTGCACCGAGAGAAAATATAATCATGCACCTCTTAATGCTTTGTATATACACACTCAAAATTCTGTTGTTGTCTTCATGGACTTAATGACACATGTGTTTAGGCCGTATCTGAGTTTGTTCATCATTGTGTTCATAGATGACATTCTAGTATACTCGCGGAGCAGTATTGATTATGAGCAGCATCTGAGGATTATGCTCCAAACGTTGAGGGAGTGACTTTATGCCAAGTTCTCAAAGTGTGGGTTTTGGCTAAAGTTTGTAGCATTCTTGGGAAATGGCGTGTCTAAGAATGGCATCATGGTAGATTTGGCAAAGATTGAGGCTATTCGTGATTGAGCTAGGCCCACCTTAGTTACTAAGGTCCGGAGCTTCATCAAATTGGCAAGCTACTACATATGGTTTGTGGAGGGATTCTCCACCATTGGAGCACCTCTAACTCGATTAACTCACCTTGATGCTCCTTTTGAGTAGTCTGAGGAGTGTGAGTTCAGCTTTTGGAATCTCAAAGAGGTTCTAAGTATAGCTCTTATATTGACTCTTCTAGTTGAGGTCGAGGGCTTCACGGTCTATTGATACATATCCAACATCAGTTTGGGTTGTGTTTCGATGCAGTGGAGTTGGGTTATTACTTATTCATAGAGGCAACTTAGGCTACATAAGCGCAACTACCCCACCCATGACTTGGAGTTAGCGGCAGTAGTTTTTACCTTAAGATCTGGAGGCATTACCTGTATGAAGTTTGTTGTGAGATCTACATTGATGTAATACCCCGTATCCGAAATAGGGAAATAAACTAGATAGTGAGAAGTTGCAGGTGCCAGCCATGGAGGCCAACCATGGCTCCTGGGTTGAACCACAGACCGTAGGTGTGGTCCGTGGGCTGACACTTAGCCAAAGTTTAGGGACCCCAAAAATCAAGGTCTCTAATGACCAAACAACAATTCACCAGGACGGAACCACGGCCCGTCGACTACGTCCATCGGTGGGTCACTTGGAAAGGGTCCAAGCATGGACCACAGAAGGGACCTACGGACAGTAGGTCGGTCAACACCCCATGGTCCAGGGTTCCATCGATGGTAGAAAATCTCTGAAGTTAGTGACGGATGTGTAGGACGGACCGTAGGTCCATCCACGATCCTTCGATGGTGGTCCGTGGTTCGTGACTGAGCAGTTATTTTAGGGGCATATGAGTCTTTTCCGTTTTAATTAAATTAAAGTGGTGTCATTTTTCCTTCATTTAGAACCCCTATATGTGCCCTTTTAACCCCAAATTCACCTCATTTAGTTCATTCTTCCAATTTTCCCTAAAAGAACTCAAATCTCCTCCCAAATATTCTCTCTCTAGAAAACTTGAAGAAGAAGAAGAGGAAGGATTCATCTAGGGTTTCAAGCTAAAGGTTAAGTTCATCCATTGAAGGATATAAATTAGAGTTAAGGTATGGTGGTTTTCATCCATGGGTAGCTTTCACCCATGGACCCCTCTCTAAACCTTTAATTTCAAAAGATAGAAATCCCCCATTATTAGGGTTGATTCAAAAGTCACGGGTTCCATCAAACATTATTCTAATGGTTGAATTATGTTATTATAAGCATGAATTGATGATTTCCTATAGTGTTTATGATGTATTCCCCAAGAACCCATGTGATCCCCATATTTCTCAAAGTTGATGATATGATGTGGGTCTTTGTTGATGAAAGAGGAATTTTATGAATTAATGCATGAGGTGATAGAATCACATGAATTGTTATGATATCCATGTCTAATGTTTAAATTCTGAATGTGTTGATTGAAAGTAAGTTTTGAACCTCAAGGAGGTAAATTATGAGGTTATGCATGTTTATGAAGTTTATGTAAATGCTTTAAGAACACTTTGATAGTGAAGAGCTAATGATTATGTTGTTGTTGTGGGCTGATTGAAGAGTTATCCTCGTGAGCTTATATGAACATTAAAGTCAAAGGTTTTCTCACAATAGTAAGGATTCTAAGGTTGAAAGGCTTTTCTCACCTAAATGAATCTAAGAATAAAAGTGATCATGGATGGTGATGAGTGCTCACACATGATCTAATGAACTAACTTGGATTGATTGTCAAGGACATCCTTCCATAAGACATGAGCTAAGACTTAATAACTAATTATGAGATTTATGCTTAGCACCGAGTGGATATTGAAACGAGATGGAGGCTCACACGAAGTTGAGTCCGGGCTTCTAAATGGGAACTCTCATGTAGTAGAGTCCAGGTTTCCCAAGTATGTCTCATGAGATGGAAGCCTTCACCTAGTGGAGTCCAGGTTTCTAATAGCAATCTTCATATTTCATAACTACGTTCCCTTGTAGGTTATTAGCTAGTGGATCCACCTAAGCTAAGAGTTTCTGGTTCTACCTTAGGCATGTAGACTACCTCTCTTCGTGAGGGAGTCACTGGATTCCATGTTGGTTCTCACATGGTCTCTTGCCGGTTAAGGTTTGTTCCCATATAAAGAAATGATGAACTAAGACATGCTTGAAGAAGCATCTCGTATGATTCAAAGATAATAAGGTAAATGATGGACTAAGACATGCTTGAAGAAGTATCTTGTAGTGTCCAAAGATTTAAAGATGATGTTAATTTGCATTGGAAATGATGACTTATGCTTTCCAACTAGCTCTATGATGATGTTTAAACCTGGTGAATGGCATGCTTTCAAATAAAATGTCCCTTTTTCCATGATTTAAGTGTTTTTATGCATATCTACCATACTTAGTGCATTTTTGTACTAACGCTTACTTTGCCTACATTTTTCCCAAGTGTAGGGTCAGATTCTCGAGGTAATCATTCTTGTGGCTTGAGTTTGTCTTCTATTGTTTTCCCGAGCTTGGTGAGTCCTCATGGTTCGAGGATGGAGTTTTCATATGTTTAGTTTCCTTCATGTACTTTCCCTTTTGAACATGCTGTGTGGGGTAGGCCCTATTTCAATCACTATTGTAATAGATGGCTATGATGAGACAAAGTGGATAGACTTACAATTTCTTTTATGAAAAACTTTTTAAGACTTGAAATATGTTTTACTTTTAATGTTCTATTTCTTATGTTATGAGGACTAAGTGGCTTGTATGGAGTCCTTCGGGGTTCTATACACCTTGTTATATCTAGGGGGTACCCCTCGGTCGTGACAAACTTGGTAAACAGAGAACAAGGTTTAGAATGGTTCTAGGATGATGTCTCATAAGCCACGTCTAGTAGAGTCTTGTTCATAAGTGTGAAGCGCGCCACATTTATGAATGAGAGGCTACAAGATGTTTAGGAAATTTTACTTCTTCATTACTCTTAAGTCGTGCCTTAGAGTTAAACTCTAAAAAGATCTCTCTCCTAATCCTTATCTCGTGTCTTCATAATATGAATACACGAAGGGCTAATACTAGAAGGATGGAGGGTGACAATGTGAAACAAGGAACTCCTCCTCAAGCTCCCCAAGCTCCGATACATCCTTTGGTAGAGAATGTAACACATGCGGAGTTTAGGTCGGCTTTCCAAATGTTGGCACAAGCTGTGACAGCACAAGCCAATAGAGAAACGGTCGCCCCTGTGAATCAAATTGTGGGTACGACCACTTCAAGGGCGAGTGATTACAAGAATGAACCCTCCAGAATTTCATTGCTCCAAAGTGGAGGAGGATCCTCAAATGTTTATCGATGAGGTCGATAAGGTACTTACTATTATGGGGGTGTCCCCCAAAGAAAAGGCGGAGTTAGTTGCCTACCAACTAAAAGATGTGACTCAAGTGTGGTATGATCAGTGGCAGGGAGAGAGACCCATAGGATCAGGTTCTGTAGAATGTGAATTGTTTAAATTGGCATTTCTTGATAGGTTCTTTCCCCTCTAGATGAGGGAAGCAAAGGTGCAAGAATTCATTAACCTTTGTTAAGGAAGTATGACTGTTGAGGAGTATGCTCTAAAGTTCACCCAACTCTCCAAATATGCTCCAACTATGGTGGTGGACTCAAGGGCTAAGATGAGTAGGTTTATGTTGGGTGTGTTCGACATGGTTGAAAAAGAGTGCCGTAGGGCAATGCTCCTCCATGACATGGATATCTCAAGGCTTATGGTGTACGCCCAACAAATTGAGGAATCAAAGCTCAAAGAAAAGAATATGGAGGTGAAAAAGGATAAAATCGATAATGGGAACTTCTCCAGCTCAAGGTTCGATGGACAAGGTGACCTAGATTTCGACAAAGGTTCTCCGGCCAAGGTTCCTACAATGCTACTCCTAGTTCTAATAAGGACATGGTGTCTAACCCTAAAGTTCAAGGAGGGAATGAAGGTGGTTCTTCTTTGGCTTGGCCAAATTACTCTAAATGTGGAAGGTAGCATGATGGTAAGTGCCTAGCCGGCATGGATGGTTGCTATGGTTATGGCAAGAGTGGTCACAAGATGAAAGATTGTCTGGTACTTAGGGCAAGAGGGAGAGAAGGCAAGCAAGCTCCTCCTCTTGGTTTGAATTCCAATGCTCCAAAGTAAAATCGCTTCTATGCTCTCCAAAACCAAGGTGACCAAGAGAGTTCTCCAAATGTAGTGACCGGTATGTTAAAAGTATTTTTTATTGATGTGTATGCCTTGTTGGATCTCGGTGCTACTTTATCTTTTGTGACGCCCTATGTGGCGATGAGGTTTAATATTCCTCTGAAAGTGTTATTAGAACCTTTTGGTGATTCTGTGGTGGCTAAGAGGGTATATAGGAGATGTCCCATTTCCTTATCCCATAGAGTTACTCTTGTTGACTTGGTTGAGATTGACATGTTAGACTTTGATATGATTCTTGGTATGGATTGGTTGCATGCATGTTACGCCTCTATTGATTGTAGAACTCGGGTGGTTAGATTCCAATTCCCAAATGAGCCTATCCTAGATTGGATGGGTAAAATTCTATGCCTAGAGGTCAATTTGTGTCTTACCTTAAAGCTAGAAAGATGATCTCAAAAGGTTACATTTACCATGTTGTTAGGGTGAGGGATGTAGATTCCGAAACCCCTTCTCTTGCATGGTTTTCTTGGTTAATGAATTCCCAAAAGATTTCCCCGATGATTTACCCGGTATTCCTCCCAAGCGAGAAATAGGTTTTGGTATTGACCTCCTCCTGGATACGCAACCTATCTCTATTCCTCCTTATAGAATGGCTTTGGCAGAGTTAAAAGAGTTGAAAGAGCAACTAAAGGATTTGTTAGATAAGGGTTTTATCCGACTAAGTATCTCTCCATGGGGTTCTCCCATGTTGTTTGTTAGAAAGAAATATGGGTCTCTTCAAATGTGCATTGATTATCATTAATTGAATAAAGTGACCATTAAGAACAAGTATCATCTTCCAAGAATTGATGACTTATTTAACCAACTTAAAGGGCTAGCTATGTCTCTAAGATTGATCTTCATTCGGGTTATCACCAGTTGAGGGTAAGAGGAGTTGATATTCCTAAGATGGCTTTCGAACTCGGTATGGCCATTATGAATTCCTAGTGATGTCATTTGGTTTAACTAATGCTGCAGCGGTGTTTATGGAGTTGATGAATAGAGTGTTTAGGCAATACCTAAACATGTTTGTGATTGTGTTTATCGATGATATTTTGATATATTCAAGGAGTGAGGGTGAACGTATGGACTATTTGAGAATTGTGTTGCAAGTTCTTAAGGACCAACAACCTTTTGCAAAGTTTAGCAAGTGTGAATTTTGGTTAAGTTCCGTAGCATTCCTTGGTCATATTGTGTCAAGTAAGGGAATTGAGGTAGATCCTAAGAAGACGGATGCGGTCAAGAGTTGGCCTAGACCTCTAACTGCTTCCGACATTAGAAGTTTTTTAGGTTTGGCCGGTTACTATAGAAGGTTTGTTGAGGGATTCTCTTCCATTGCTTCTCCTTTGATGGCTTTGACTCAAAGAAGGCTAAGTTTGTGTGGTCGGAAGCTTGTGAGAAAAGTTTCCAAGAGTTGAATGATAGACTTACTTCCACTCTGGTGTTGACCCTACCGGAGGGTACAAATGGCTTTTTGGTGTATTGTGATGCCTCTCGAGTTGGGTTGGGATGTGTGCTTATGCAAAATGGTAAGGTGATTGCCTATGCTTCAAGGCAACTTAAGATCCATGAGAAAAATTATCCTACCCATGACCTTGAATTAGCGGCGGTTGTGTTTGCCTTAAAAATATAGAGGCATTATTTGTATGAAGTCCATGTGGATGTTTTCACCAATCATAAGAGTCTACAATATGTGTTTAGTCAAAAGGCTTGAATCTTTGCCAAAAAAGGTGGTTAGAACTATTGAAGGATTATGACATGCATGTCCTTTATCACCCCGGTAAAGCTAATGTGGTAGCGGATGCTCTTAGCCGGTTGTCGATGGGTAGTGTGACTCATGTAGAGGATGAAAAAAAAGAGTTGGTTCGTGATGCCCATAGGTTGGCTTGACTAGGTGTTCAACTAGTGGATTCCACCAAGGGTGGTGTCATGGTCCATAATGGTTCTGAATTGTCCTTTGTGATGGATGTGAAGTCTAAGCAAGGTCTTGATCCTATTTTATTTGAGTTGAAAGAAGCGGTACTTGAGAAGTCCGTTGAGGCCTTCTCCCAAGGGGGAGATGGGGTACTTAGGTATCAAGGTCGGTTATGTGTTTCGAATGTTGACGACTTGAGGGAACAAATTTTAGAGGATGCCCATAGTTCTCGGTATTCTATTTACCCGGGAGCCACCAAGATGTACCATGATTTACGGGAAGTCTATTGGTGGAATGTGATGAAGAAAGATATTGTGGGATTTGTGGCCAAGTGTCCTAATTGTCAACAAGTGAAGGTTGAGTACCAAAGGCCGAAAGGTTTGTCCCAAGGCATTGCTATTCCTACTTGGAAGTGGGAAGACTTGAATATGAATTTTATAGTTAGTTTGCCTCGCATCCGGCGACATCATGACTCTATATGGGTAATAGTAGATCGGATGACGAAGCCAGCTCATTCCTTCCCGTAAAGGTTTCTTACTCGGTGGAAGACTATGCTAAGATGTACTTGAGAGATATGGTAAAATTGTATGGTTTGCCGTTGTCCATCATTTTCGATTGTGGTACCCAATTCACTTCTCAATTTTGGAAGTAATTCCAAAAGGGTCTTGGTACCAAGGTTAAGCTTAGCACGACTTTTCATCCCCAGACCGATGGGAAAGCGGAGCGTACTATCTAAACATTGGAAGATATGTTAAGGGCTTGTGTGATTGATTTTAAGGGTAATTGGGATGACCATTTTCCATTAATTGAATTTGACTATAATAATAGCTATCACTCGAGTATAGGTATGGCTCTATTTGAGGCTCTTTATGGTAGGAGGCGTAGATCTCCTATAGGTTGGTTTGAGGTAGCTGAAGTTGCTTTGATAGGTCCCAAGCTAGTTTATGAAGATATTGAGAAAGTTCGGCTTATTAGAGAGAGGTTGAAAATGGCTCAAACTCAACAAAAATCTTATGTTGATGTTAGAATAAGGGATCTTGAATTTGAGGTTCATGATTGGGTTTACTTGAAAATCTCACCTATAAAGGGTGTGATAAGGTTTGGTAAGAAAGGGAAGCTTAGTCCCCGGTATATAGGCTCATATCAAATCTTGAGGCGTATTGGCAAGGTTGCCTATGAGTTAGATTTGCCAAATGAGTTGGCATCAGTGCATCTGGTTTTCCATATCTATATGCTTAAGAAGTGTGTTGGAGATCCGCCGTCCATAATTCCCTTAGAAGGGTTGGGAGTTGATGAAAGCCTCTTTTATGAGGAAGTTCCGATTGAGATTTTGGACCGGCAAATTAAGAAGTTGAGAAACAATGAAGTTGCCTCCGTGAAGTTGCTATGGAGGAATCGATTAGTTGAGGGTGCTACTTGGGAGGCCGAGGCCGATATGATTTCCCAATATCCTCATCTCTTTCCTTAAAATCCTCCCCTAGCTTGAGGTAATGAGTTCCTCTTGATTATTTTATGTTTAGGAGTCATGTGTGCTTTATGTGTTTCCATGATTTCCTTATGATTATGCATGTTCATGAAAAAGCTTATGTTTGAAAGAAATGGCTTACATGACTTATTTTTTCCTCATGTTGTTGTGCATTGAGTATGAGTTGCCTAATGACTTCATGAGATGAATTGATGAACATGTTTTGATATTCTTTTTGAGAGTAACTTGCATATTGGCTCCATTCGATTTTATTAAGCATGCTTATAGCTTAGAGAAGGTAATTCCTCCTAGAAAATGAGAAATGTTGAAATAAATGCATGATGGGTTGTTAGATGTAGTTGCTACTTCCTTGTGTTGCATTTGAGTATGTTGAGTTTGGAGTTGATGTTTCCTCCTTATTTATGTGCATTGCATGCATAATGGGCTGATAGAGATAGTTCACCCCTCTTGTGATGTTTTGAGGGCATTTTAACTAGGAGTCGATAGTTCCTCCTCGGTTGTATGCATGGCATTGATTAGGTTGGATTGTTAGTTTCTCCCCCGTATTTATAGAACCAGTTTAAGATCTCATTCGAAGACGAATGGTCCCAAGGGGAGATATTGTAACACCCCGTATCCGAAAAAGGGAAATACACCAGATAGTGAGAAGTTGCAGGTGCCAGCCACGGAGGTCAACTACGGCCCGTGGGTTGAACCATGGACCATAGGTATGGTCCGTGGGCTTACCCTTAGCCAAAGTTCAGGGACACCAAAAATCATGGTCTTTGATGACCAAACAACGATTCACCAGGACGGACCATGGGTCAAACCAAGGCCCATCGACTGCGTCCGTCGGTGGGTCACTTATAAAGGGTCGAAGCAAGGACCATGGAAGGGACCTACGGATCGTAGGTCGGTCCACGCCCTGTGGTCCAAGGTTTCGTCGATGGTTGAAAGTCTCTGAAGTTAGTGACGAATGTGCAGGACGGACCGTACGTCCATCCACAATCTGTCGATAGTGGGCCATGGTTCGTGACTAGGCAGTTATTTTAGGGGCATATGGGTCTTTTCGATTTTAATTAAATTAAAGTGGTGTCATTTTACCTTCATTTAGAACCCCTATATAAGCCCTTTTAACCCCAAATTCACCTCATTTAGTTCGTTCTTCCAATTTTCCCCAAAAGAACTCAAATCTCCTCCCAAATATTCTCTCTCTAGAAAACTTGAAGAAGAAGAAGAAGGATTCATCTAGGGTTTCAAGATAAAGGTCAAGATTCTCCATTGAAGGCTATCAATTGGAGTTAAGGTATGGTGGTTTTCATCCATGGGTATCTTTCACCCATGGAGCCCTCTCAAAACCTTCAATTTCAAAAGATAGAAATCCCCCATTGTTAGGGTTTGATTCAAAAGTCATGGGTTCCTTTCAAACTTGATTCTAATAGTTGAATTATGTTATTATAAGCATGAATTGATGATTTCCTATAGTTTTTATGATGAATTCCCCAAAAACCCATGTGATCCCCATATTTCTTAAAGTTGATGATATGATGTGGGTCTTTGTTGATGAAAGAGGAATTTTATGAATTAATGCATGAGGTGATAGAATCACATGAATTATAATGATATACATGTCTAATTCTTTAATTCTAGATGTGTTGATTGAAAGTAAGTTTTGAACCTCAAAGAGGTAAGTATGAGGTTATGCATGTTTATGAAGTTTATGTAAATGCTTTAAGAACACTTTGATAGTGAAGAGCTAATGATTATGTTGTTGTTGTGGGATGATTGAAGGGTTATCCTCATGAAATCATATGAACATTAATGGGAAATGTTTTCTCACAATAGTAAGGATTCTAAGGTTGAAAGGCTTTTCTCACCTAAATGAATCTAAGAGTAAAAGTAATTATGGATGGTGATGAATGCTCACGCATGATATAATGAACTAACTTGGATTGATTGTCAAGGACATCCTTCCATGAGACATGAGCTAATACTTAATAACTAATTATGGGGTTTATGCTTAACACCGAGTGGATATTGAAATTAGATGGAGGCTCACACGAAGTTGAGTCTGGGATTCCAAATGGGAACTCTCACATAGTAGAGTCCAGGTTTCCCAAGTATGTCTCATGAGATGGAAGCCTTCACCTGGTGGAGTTCGGGTTTCTAGTAGCAATCTACGTATCCCATAACTACGTGCCACCGTAGGTTATTAGCTAGTGGATCCACCCAAGCTAAGAGTTACCGGTTCTACCTTAGGCAAGTATACCACTCCTTTTCGGTGAGGGAGTCACCGGATTCCATGTTGGTTCTCACATGGTCTCTTGTCGGTTAAGGCTTGTTCCTACATAAATAAATGGTGAACTAAGACATGCTTGAAGAAGCATCTTGTAGTGTTCAAAGATAATAATATAAATGATGGACTAAGACATGCTTGAAGAAGTATCTCGTAGTGTCCAAAGACTTAAAAATGATGTTAATTTGCATTGAAAATGACGATATGACTTATGCTTTCCAACTATCTCTATGATGATGTTTAAACTTGGTGAATGGAATGCTTTCAAATAAAATGTCCCTTTTTGCATGATTTAATTGTTTTATGCATTGCTACCATACTTAGTGCATTTTTGTACTAACGCCTACTTTGCCTACATTTTTCCCAAGTGTAGGGCTTGGTTCTCGAGGTGATCATCATTCTTGAGGCTAGAGCTTGGCTTCTATTGTTTTCCCGAGCTTGGTGAGTCCTCATGGTTCGAGGACGGAGTTTTCATATGTTAAGTTTCCTTCATGTACTTTCCCTTTTGAACATGCTGTATGGGCTATGACCTATTTCATTCACTATTGTAATAGATGGCTATGATGAGACAAAGTGTCTGGACTTTTGCTTTCTTTTATGATTTTTTTTAAGACTTGAAATATGGGTTTCTCTTATTGTTCTATTTCTTATGTTATGAGGACTAAGTGGCTTGTATGGAGTCCTTCGGGGTTCTATACGCCTTGTTACATCTAGGGGGTACCCCTGGGTCGTGACAATTGATCACAAGAGTCTTTAGTGTATTATGAGCTAGAGGGACCTTAATTTGAGGCAGCGTCACTTGATTGAGATTTTGAAGGAATATGACCTCTCTATTCTCTACCATCCTAGCAAGGAAAATGTGGTAGTGAACACCTTGAGTATGGGTAGTCTAGCCTTGTTATCTACTGTGGTGCAACCTTTAGCTTTAGAAATTCAATTGTTAGATAATCAGATGGTTTGGTTGGATGTCTCAGATTCTAGGCGTTTGATGAGTTGTAGATTTACACTCATTTAAAGTCCATTTAGCTCAATAATTAGTGTCCTCAATACCTAACTTTGTCCTTTTCTAATCTAATATTGATGATTTGCAGCTATGAAGGCATTTGGACAAGACAAGGACTGATGTTTGTATGAATGGCCAAAAAATACAAAAAATTGCAAAGTGATCATTGTTGATCGCTTAACATGAAGGTCGGATCGCCAACTGAGCAGGATCTCACCTAAATTCACAGTGCATAGCACTTGTATCTATCAAAGAAGGCTGGTGAACTCCAGTAAAAAAGGTGATGTATCGATTGTGAATGGCGGTTCTAATGTATATCACCCAAAGAGACAGTGTGCACGACAAAGATTTAACGAAAGGTGTTATTTGGTGATTTGACAAATGCGAAAGGTTGACTCGAGCGAGAACGCCAAGTGAGGTTCAAACACATGAAGCCTAGAGCATCACAAGGCGAGATGAGGAGCAAAGGGTGTGTTGCCGATCAGGTTTGGTGAGCCCGACTAACGTCACCGAGTCAGTTACAAAGTGGATTTTAGGCCAAATTTTGGGAATGTATAATTAGCCCAAAGGACATAATTTTTAGAGAGTTGAAGAGTGTGAGAAAACAGGAAGAAAAGTTCATAGTTATTAAGTTTTGAGTTGAGAGTACTTTACCTTTGATGAACATTTTTCTAGTTGTTGGGGTTTTACAATTTGAAGCTTGAATTTGATAAATCGAAGTTAAATTCAAAGTGGGTTTACTCTTAATTGCTTGATTTTAAGTTACCCATGGTTGCTTTCATGGAAGGTTTATTTCTTTACTTTTTGTGATGGGTAGCTAAAACCCCAAGATCTAGGGGGTGCTTAAATAGGGTTGAGTGTTGATTTAATGTAGTGGGAATTGTGTTATGCTCCATTTTGTTGTTGTTCATGCATGAATTTGGTCTAATTACCATGGGGTTAACTTATGGGTTAAGATTACAATCTTAATTCCTACTTTAGATCTTCGGTTGATGCTCAAAAGAGATTAATTGGAGTGGGTAATTAGTTTGATCCTAGAAATTTAGGTTTGATGTATATGGCTTGCTTGAAAGAGAAGTTAAGAATTAGATCTATTTTCCCTATTCTTGAAAGAGAGTACAGTAAGGTATTATGTTGTTTAGAAATGGCATATATATGAGACCAAAAGGAGATTCTATGCATAGATGCTTTGAGATCGAAAAATGATTAGCGTCAATACAGATGTCTAAGCCTAATTATGAATGTTCATCACTGTCAAGCAACACAATCACCCCTATGTGACATCAATTTCCAATCCCTGCATCCCTAGATTGCTTGTTAACTCTTGATTTTATTTCAATTTTAGTTTAATTGCTATAATTGATAGCCAAAAGCTTTGTATTAAGTTGGTGGTACCATCCACCCCATTGTTTTTTTTGGAACTCCAGGATAACCCGCAACCGCTACAACCTCTGCCACAGCCTCTTCCCTTCGGGTGAGCACTCTGTGGTGAGCACTGGATAAACCCCCCTGTGTAATAGCCTACAAACCACACGGGGATGTAAACTGCACTAGGCAATTGTTGTTACTATTAAAAATGAGCTAATTTAAAGTTCAAATTTCTTGAAAAGGAATTCTCTATGATATTCCATTCCCAGTGGGATTCGACCCCATACTCTTCATTGAGTTTTTTTTACTAACTATGATTGCTTACTCTTTTAATTGGTTTTGAAGGGTTATTTGAGCATTATCAAAAATGGATCCGTTGTCGGGGAGTGGTGGTTGATAATTCTAATTGAGAAATTAGATTTTAATTTGCTTTACTTGTAGTAGATTTGTTGTTTGGTGTTGTTGTTGGCAGATTTGTAGGTTGACAACATAAGTGACCATGGGAGTGACAATGACAATCACTATGGTCAAAATTACAGTACGGGTGATCTCAATGACATGGCCATTAATGTCATACAAACCACGGGAGCAATGTGAATACCTCCTACAACCGGGAGGACGGTGTTTCACATAATCGAAACTATGATACAATTGCTCCAAATGAAATGAAATTTTGGGGGTCTAGCGCATGAGAATCCCCATAAGCACCTTAGGGATTTCAACGAGGTATCTGGACCCTTTGTGTTCAAGAATATCTCCCAAGAATCTTTAAGGTTGAGGTTATTCCCGTTCTCTATAATGGGGGAGGCTACAAGATTGTTGGTGGAGTTGCCAAATGATTCTATTACTTCATGGAATGAGCTAACTGAGGCATTCTTGGAAATATTATTTCCACCATTGAAGATGGTTAAACTTCGTCTCCAAATCTAAAATTTCAAGCTTAATGGAGGTGAGCCTTTGCATGAGACATAACTTATGTTCAAAAAGGTGCTCTTGCAATGTCAACGTATAGCATTCCGAATAATTTGATGTTGCAATACTTTTATTGTAGCCTTGATTCAGTCAATATAGGTGTGGCTGACCAATTAGTCTTTGGTGGATTGATAAGACAACCATATGAGGTAGCTGACCTATTGCTAGATGATATGACTAAGGTCAATCGAGCATGGCATACTAGAGAGGACCAAGTGCCTAGTCTACAAGTGGGTCTAAGCAAAGAAAAAGTCGAGAAGGACTATGAAAGAGATGAGAGCATGGCTAAAATGATGACCCAAATCAATTTCTTATCTAAACATGTCATGGAAGGTGGAACCAAGTCGGTCAATGCGGTTGGAACCAACAGTGGGCAGTGCCCGAATGATGCCAAATTTGAGGCATTATACAATGAAGAAGTTCAATACTTGGGAAATCAAGTGGGGGGTTCTCAACACAAATATCAATGACAAGGTGGGAACCAAGGTTGGAACAAGGAGAGAGATGGTGGTTGGGAAGACTGGAAGGGTGGAAATTGGAGAGATAGGGTGATGGACAAAGATAGGTATGTACCTCCCCATAATCGTCCACGCCCAAAAGAACCAACAGGGCTAGAAAGAAGCTGGACGGAAAACATTCTTGTCAGAATCTACAACAAGGTTGAAGGGTCCGCTAAGGTATTGAAGGATTTTAAAAATGACTTCTCCACTTTATCTTAGACGATAACTTCACACTCAGTTTCTATCAAGCAGCTGGAGACCCAACTAGGTCAAATTACCACTCATCTAAATCCAAGGCAGAAGAGAACTTTGCCTAATTACACCATCCCTAACCTTAAGAATGATTGTTGAGTTTGAGCAATATGTCGTGTCATGATGTTAAATAAGGAACTTATTGAGAGGCAACCCAAGTCTTTAGTTTCGTTTTTAATGCTTTCAAATAACGTGTGTTGTGAGCTCAGGTTGAGAGGAGGTTGGAAGATTCAAAATGGAAGCATAAGTGATTAAAAATTCAAATGGTGATCCACTAAAAGTATTATGCGGACTAATTCTTGTCCACCTTTTGAGATGGAATTTATGAAAAAGTGTACTATCAAGATCGGCGATTAGAACTCCTAAGGGATATTTGCCAAAGTGCACTAATCGGACTCCATCGGGTCCACCGAATCAACCTTTAGGTTTGGTGTTTGTTTAGGCGTGTTCAGCGAGCTTAAGCTCTAATTAGCGATTCGTCGAACACGTTCGATGATGTTAGTTGTGATCGCCAAACGGGCATGATATAAAAAGGCCAAAGGTCTTTTCAAATTCAAAAATCAAAACCTTTGAAATTTAAGAGCCTTTCTGATTCCTTTCACTTGCTAAAATCAAAACCTTTGAAATTTGAGAGCCTTTCTGATTCCTTTCACTTGCTTCATGCATTTAGAGTGTTTGTGAGCCTTGTGTGAGTGTCTTGAAGGCATTAAGATAGCATTTTCTTGGAGTCGTGTCATCCCAACCCTGATCCCTAAGTTTCTTGATTATTTTTTGGCTTTAAGGTTTGTGTTTCGTCTTCTTGTTGTCTTTTTAGTTTAGAAGGCATATAGGGTGTGGGCTTGAGCCCTTCGGTGTGGGCTTGAGCCCTTTGACTGAGATTAAGTTCCTGATTTTGATGGGTACCATCATATTGTTGAAATTTAAATGTGCCCATGTGATTTTAATTGTGAATGCGTGTAAAAATTGTGAGTCATGATTATGTTGGTTAAATTGCTGAATTGAATTGATAATTTTGCTAGGTCTGTGCCTAATTTAATTTTATTGATGTTTGAGTAGCTCAGTGTTGACCCAATTGCATGATTTTTCCCAATAATAGGCAAAGTGACTACTTTCTTAAAAGAAAATCGTCAATTAGTGCAATGCTTAATGATAAATGGGAGAAATTTGAGTACCCATGGGTAGAAAAACATCTAGGTGGATGGTAATGTTGGGGTAAACTAGTATTTATTGTGTGTGTTGGTTTATTTGTGAAAATTAGGCGCTGGACTAAAATTTCCTCTTCGACGACCTTTTCTTAGCTCACCAAGGAAGTTAGGAAAATCATCGAGTAAGCCAAGCTCACCTTCTTTAGCATATGTATGGCCTTCGGTATTGACCGATTTGGTGGGATTGTCTTAGTTTCCCACACCCCACTTGGCGAATCGCCGAGTAGGAGAGGACATCGTCCTTGATGCCTATTACATTCCCTTTTGCACTGTCGGTTTCGACGGACTTGTCTTATCCCGCCGAAACCAACTTGGTGAATCACCGAGTTGGCATTGACTTCACCTTTATGCCTGAATCCTAAGTAATTTTCTATTGTCAAATTCGGCAAGCTCACGAGAGCTCGCTGATCCTATTTGGCGAGCCTCAGGAGTGTTTTTGAAATGTGTTTCAATTCACGTTCAAATTCACCTAACCTTCACAAATTCGTTGTTTGAATGTATACTTTGCAGGTAATGGCAAGAATAAAAGGTAAACAAGTGTAGGAGGAGGAGATGGATGAGGAGGACCTGCGAGCAGAAGACCACGAGACTGCCAAGACACTAAATACATTTCATGAGACCGAGGAGGTCATCCTTCAGGCTGCCTTGGAGAGATCTCTTTAAGAGACTTCAGAGATTGGGTCTAGTGGAGTCACTGTAGACTCTACCATACTTCGTGCTGCTGAGACGGGCATTGATGCCATTGTTGAGCCTTCCATGCCGCCTCCAATGATCCTATTGTCGGGCATCAATGCCTTTCTTGAGGTTTCTCTATCCAAGACTCCAGATGAGAGTGCTCCACAGGTATAGCCTGTCAGGGGACCCTTTCTCTCAGCTTCCTAGTACTTTTTATTTATTTTGCATTGAGGACATTACATTCTACTTTTTGTAGGGTCAGGGCCTTCGTGCCAATATTCCCCTTTTGTGTGTCTCTTTACTTCTATTTCGTTCTCCCTTGATGTTGCAACCCCCCATGAGTTGAAATCATAAAGTACTTAAAGTTTTCATTGATAAAATTTGAGGATCGATCATGTTCAATATCGATATCTTAAATAGTAGTCATGATGAGCATGGTGTATTGAGTTGGTGTTGCGAGAATGAAATCATTGTGGTTTGACCTTTGAGCGATCTCTTTGAATCTTTTGTTGTCTAGATGCAGTTTGATGTGAGCCTTGCAATGAACAAAACATGTATGCTTTTGGTATTTTTGGGATGTGCTAAATGAGTGTAATTTGAAGTGCCATGGTGAGGTTGTACTTGAAATCATGCATGTAGAGTCCTAGAATTTTCCTTGTTATTCTAATTGTGTGAATCTTGATAAATGTGAGCCATGATATTGGGAAAAAATTGAGGGAACCAAATTGTCCATAAAGCCTTGTGACTACCTTGTGAGGGTGTGAATCCATGTTGGCACCACTTGCGCCTAACTTATTTGTTGACAACCAAAAGAATCCTCTTGAGCCAAATTATCCCTACTTTCTCACCAAAACCCCTTTTTGAGGCATTGTGATGGTTGAATAGCCAACTTACGCCTAAAGTCTAAGTTGGGGTGTGTGGAAAAGAAGGATGAATGAAAGCAAAGGGAAGGGCAAAGGAAGAAGAAATGAGACTCAAATATGAAAGTTTTGCAAAAAGAAGGAACCCCTCCTTATTAAAAAAATGTGTATATATCATCATTGAGATTGAAATAGCTTGAAAAAATGAAAATGAAAAAGATAAGTGAATGAAATAAAAGGGGATTCCAAATAAATTGAGTGGGGAGACAAGAGTTGAGCTCTTAAAATAAAAAAACTTGAGAAGAGGTGATAATGATTGAAAAATCTTTGAAAAGGTATAAATCACCAATCCAAATTGACCATACCTTGACCGTCAACCCCATTACAAGCCTAAAAAACCTTTGAGATCTTACATTAACTAGGTTGTGTGATGATTGGAAAATATGGGCAAACCTATGAGACAAAGCTTGCATGTGTTTATCTTCCAAGAGAGTGAGAGTTGCATTGATTCCTATTTACTTTGTGATTTGCTTTGTGAGAGCATGGAGTCGTTCTTGATATGAGAGCACTTGAATGCATTTGTTGAAACATGTTCTTGCATTAGTCAAGAAGCTAAAGTGAGCTTGAGCTTGTGTTGAGGTTAGCTAGTCATCATTTGAAGCTTTTTGATTATGATTTAGGGTAACATGCTATTGAGAGTAATCTTGCTATGACACTTGCATGCTAGATCTCATTGAGTAATGTTGTAGAACCCCTTATTGAGCTTATTGTGTTCTTTATTTACTTGAGGCTAAGCAAAAGTTTAAGTTGGGGGTGTTGATGAGTGGTAGATTTACACTCATTTAAGGTCCATTTAGCTCAATGGTTGGTGTCCTCAATGCCTAAGTTTATCCTTTTCTAATCGAATATAGATGATTTTCAGTTATGAAGGCTTTTTGGACAAGCCAAGGACTGATGTTTAAAAGAATAGCCAAAATAATACAAAATGAAGTGTAAATCGAACATTGTTGATCGCCTAACATGAAGGGCGAATCACTAACTTAGCACAACCTCACCAAAATTGATAGTGCATAGCACTTGTGTTTATCAAAGAAGGTCGGTGAACTATAGTAGAAAAGGCGATGCACCGAGTGAGAATGGCAGTCCTGATGCACATCACCCAAAGTGACAGTGTGCAAGACAAAAATTTAATGCACGAACCAAGATGGTATTTGGCGATACACCAAACCTGAAAGGCTGACTCAATCGAGTACACCAACTTAGATTCAAACACCTGAAGCCTAGAGCATCATAAGGAGAGTTGATGAGCAAAGGGCATGTTGTCGATCAGGATTGGTGAGCCCGACTAACGTCGCTGATTCAGTTACAAAGTGGATTTTGGGCCAAATTTTGGGAAAGTATTAATATCCCAAAGGATATAATTTTTAGAGAGTTGAACAGTGTGAGAGAACATGAAGAAGAGTTCATAGTTATTAAGTTTTTTAGTTGAGAGTACATTACCTTTGAAATGGCGTCGAAGACATAATAAAGCTATAAGGTTCGTGAGTCTAAGGCAACACTAGTATATCCTAGACTAAAGCCGAACATGCTTATAAAAAAAGGCAATAGCTCAAGTAAATCACACAACATGCAACAACACATATATAACCTCAACTAACATGGTACTACCCTCAAAACAACAACGATAAACCTAAACATGGTTTCTAAGAAGAAAAGCAGGAAGAACTAGATACCCGCCCCCAATTCACAATAATCAACATGAATTTACACATTCGTGCTCAATCTAATTAGAAAGAAAGTTGTAACCTACTTGTAGGCTGATCATGCGAGCTCAAATTACAAGGCCAGAGTTTTTCCTTTCCCAACAACCATTGAATGTTGCCACACTATCAAGAATAAGATCACATTGTTAGTACGATTGTTTAGACACAAAAATCACATAAAACTAAAACAATCCAATTTTAGAGTCAAATGGAAATTGTGGGACCACACCAGAATTTACGAAATGGACTCTATTAAGAGGTCCTAAACTATGCCTCAAACTTGTGTTCCAAAATTGACACAATCCAAGGCCCGAAACAGCGGAAACAACAATCATGAAAAAATCAACAAGAAAAGCAAGCCAAGGAAGTAGCTAAAACACCAAAATTACCTCAAATGGAGGTTCCTTAATGCAACCCAATCACTCCACCACGTAGCCACACCCCCAACGAACACACATGAGTTTGTATCAATGAAATCATAGCTGAAATGAAGGAGAAATCATCAAAAAAAATGGTCAATAGCCATTGAAAAATGCGACTAAGTCTTAATTAAAAGCCTGTTTGATGATCGCTTAAGTGGCCACTAATGTCGTTTAAATGACAAGCCTTAAAGAGGCAGGTCTCGCTTTTGTAAAATCCTGGCTGAAAAAGCGAACCTCACTTAGGTGAACCCAATCCATATAAGTGGACACATAGTCGCTTTAGCGACAACCGGACATCAGACACCAGAATATTTTAGTAAAGTCCCCTTGGTCGGGATTGGTTCGAAATCCCGTAAAACTTTCTTCCTCAGTCGGCCTATAATTCCTACTGGGTACCTTTGTTTTGGTACTTATGATACACTCTGCATATTTTTGTGATACATGTCCTAGTACTAGCTACCAACGGTGATCATTCATGCCATCTTTCGCAGTTTTTAGATATCGAAGATGAGGGTGAGCACTTGACGTCCTCGATTAGCCTGTCTTCTTTTGTATATGTTAGCTAGTCTTTTTCCTTTGAGACGACATGTGTGGTCAACTTTTGGGACTTGTATTTGTTCATATTAGACAGCTTTGTACTTGTGACTTTCAGGTTTTGGAAGGGTTTCCATTGTATATAGTTTTTGGTTTGCTTCCATTCTTGTCATTTCTTATTGTTAGTGTTATTTTTTCTGTTTAGTTCTACCCTTTTACTCACTACTTGCCATTTTAGGTATGGGTTGTTTAGTTCTACCCTTTTACTCACTACTTGTCATTTTAGGTATGGGTTGACTTACCTATTGATGGGTTTAGTAGGTGCCATCATGATTCACAAAGTCGGGTCGTGAAAAAAATTTCATATCAATAAAGGATTACTGCGACCATCGTTGTTTGTGACAGATGAGATTACTACGTTTTCGCAAAATGTCGTTATATAGCATTGTGGCAGTTTGAAAGCACCATATATCGTATAAAAAATCGTGGCAATAACTCCTATTTTCTTGTAGTGACCCCATAACATATTAGGTATTTTGAAAGCAGCTATGGAAGTTCTAAATCATCTTTTGAGAAAAAAACACTCGAGAGGTTAAATGTATCACTTACTTGAAATCAACAAGCATCTTAAACTTGAAACATAAGAAGCTCCACCAATACAATCTCATATTTTCCAATCTATGCAGAATATCAATAAGCAACATTAACTATACTAGTTGGGGTAAATCCCAAAATTTTAGGTCAATCCTAAGTCAAAGTGAATAAAAAGTTTTAGAAAAAGTCTATTTCCCATCAACCTAGTCAAATCTATAAAAAAAAATTAGAATTAGATTCAGTAAGTTCACATTTCTATTTCTACAATCAAGTTTTTTGATTTGGATTGCTAGGTCAAATTCCCACATTTTTAGTTTTAGAATTAGGTCTAAAGTTTTCAATTATATACCATAAATTTTATGTTTAAATTTGATATCCTTGATGTTCATACTTATACCTAGATATGACCTTGGTCATTATTGTGTCACCAAGCCTTGTGATTGTGGAGATCACCTTTGTTTGAACATAAAGATCATCATGACTCTGCCGCAATAAGAAATATATGAGCAGAGGTCAACTCCTAACATACCTTTTAGAACACGGTCCTTCTTTTGCATTCATGGTGAGTCAATAATGTTGAACTTCACATTTACAGTTGGTGGGTCATTATAACACCTCAGAATGAAGTAGGCTAGAAAAGGGACCAAGTGAGAGGTCACAAGCCAAAGACTGAGCTTGGGCACCCTTCACGATGGCCTAGACGAGTCGTGAAAGGCACCAGGAGGCGTGGTAAGGCTCGTGAAGGATCACATAGTTAGTCCAAAAAGGTCTCCTCTCCCATGAGCACCTAGACGGCTTGTGGTGAGGACCATGACGTATAGTGATGCCTGTGAAAGGGGAGGTAGTAGCCGCATTGAGGATGACCCTCCACACGAGCCACTAGACGGCTCGTGAGAGCCATGACATCTCGTGGAGTGGGTCGTGAGGTGCGTGGATTTTTGGGGAGATTTTCCAGGCCAGTGGTCCAAGGGCCACGATAGCTTAGATGGTTCATGGACCCTTAGACGGCTCGTAGAGAGTGCCGTGTGGGGACTACGTCAGCTGTAAGTTCAGGGGATTTTGGGTCTTTTCCAGATTTCTTTAAATCAATTCTATGTTGTTTTGCCTATGCCTAGGACCCCTATATAAGTATGTTTAACCCCAAAACTTACCCATTCAATTCATTCTCTCAAATTTACCAAAGAAGATCAAGTTCTTCCTCTCCAAAATATTTCTCTCTCTATAAAACTTGAAGAAGAAGGGTTCAACCTAGGGCTTCAATACAAGTCTCCAATTCCACCATTTAAGGAAAGCTTTTGGAATTGAGGTATGATAGTTTTCATCCATGAATTGCTTCCATTCATGGAGTTCTCAAATTCTCTTATTTTCAAAGTTAGAAATCCCCAATTGAGTTAGGGTTTTTCTTCTATATTATGGGTTCTCTTGATTAATGATTTAATTGATGGAATTATGATCTCTCATACATGAATTGATGAAATTCTATGGTTTTATGATGATTCCCCATGAACCCATGTAATTCCCATATTTTCCAAATTATGATGATATGATGTGGGTTTTGGATTATGAATGAAGAGTTTATGAAATTAAGTATGTTATTATGAAATTCATGTAAATGTTTTAAGGATGCTTTGAGAGTGAAGCATCAATGATAATGTTGTTGTTGTGTTGTTGAAAGGATTTTCTCATATACACATGAAAGTATGATTGTGAAAGGTTTTCTCACATAGTAAGGGTTCTAAGGTTGAAAACTCTTCTCACCTAAATGAATAAAAAATAAGTAGCTATCCTAATGTAACCTAGCTTGGATTGGTTATTGAATGATGCCATTCCATGGATGACTTATGACTTATGACCTAGTTTGGATTGGAAAGATGACGTGCCCTTCCATGGATAGTGAGAACAAGTAAGAAAATGATTATTCTATGAAATTTATGCTTAGCACCGTGATGATATTGAGATGAAAGCTCTCCCGTGAGTAGATGTCGGGTTTCTAGAAGGAATATCCTTATCCCTTACCTATGTGCCTCTATAGGATGATTGTCTAGATAGACATTAGGTAGTGGATCCATAATAGATAGAAGTTAATGGTCCTTACCTTGGCATGTAGGACAACCCTTTTCGGTGTGGGAGACACCAGGGGATCATGTTATAGGTCACATGATCTCTATTTCGGTTAAGGCTACTTCCCACAATAATAATGAACTAAGGTTACTTCAAGAACTATCTCACATGTGTTCAAAGGTTTTAAAGATGTTAGCTTGCATTGAACATGTTTTATGACTTATGTTTTCTAACCCTTTTTATATCATGTTTTAGCTTGGTCATTGCATGTCATTGCATGTCATGAAAATATCTTATTTTAGCATGATTTAAATGTTTATATGCATGGCTATCATACTTGGTACATATTTTGAACTAACGCATACTCTTGCCTACATTTCCCCAAATGTAGGGTTTGACAGTCACTGTTCTCAGTTTTATGGCTAGAGGTTGATTTGAGAGATTCCGAGCTTTGGTGAGTACTCATGCTTCGAGGACGGATCTTCATTGTTTTCAGTTTTCTTTTGTATTTTTAGTTTTGGATATGATGTATGGGCTGGGCCCAAATTTCATTCTTATATACTAGATGGCTAATGAGACAAGTGTTTAGACTTCTGCTTTACTTTTATAAAACTTTTGGGACTTGAAATGTTTTTCTTTATCTCTTTGTTCTATTTCTTATGTTATGAGTGCTAAGTGGCTTGTACAGGGCCTCTCGGGGTCCTATACTCCATGTTACATCTAGGGGGTACCTTGGGTCATGACAAACTTGGAAATCAGAGCACAAGGTTTAGAATGGTCCTAGGATGTCTCATAAGCCAAGTCGAGAAGAGTCTTGTTCATTAGTGTGAAGCGCGCCATATTTATGAATAAGAGGCTACAAGATGATTAGGAAACTCCACTTCTTCATTACTCTAAAGTCATGTGATAAAGTTTAACTCTATAAGGTCTCTCTCCTAATCCTTAACTTATGCTCTACAGGATATGGATACTCGAAGAGCTTATGCTAGAAGGAATGTGAGGGAGAATGTGGAACAAGAAGCTCCTCCTCAAGCTTCTCAAGTTTTGGACGACCCTTTGGCCGAGCAAGTGACTAATGCAGAGTTTAAGGCTACTTTTCAAGTGTTGTCTCAAGCCATGACGGCCCAAGCCAATAGGAAGGTTGCGGTTCCCGTGATCCTAAATGTGGGTATGGCGGCACTAGAGTGAGGGACTTCACTAGAATGAATCGTCTGGAGTTTCATGGTTCTAAGGTTAAGGAAGATCCTCAAGAGTTCATTGATTAAGTTTACAAGATGTTGATGATTATGGGAGTGACACTGGTGGAAAAGGAAGAGTTGGCCACCTATCAAATTAAAGGTGTTGCACAAATTTGGTTCAATCAATGGAAAGAAGGGAAACCGGAAGATGCGGGTCCTCTTGATTGGGAGAAGTTTTAAGTTGCTTTCCTTGATAAGTTCTTTCCCCTTGAGATGAGGGAGGCATATGTGCTTGAGTTCATCAACCTTCATCAAGGAAGTATGAGTGTGAAGGAATATGCTTTGAAGTTCACACAATTCTCTAAATATGCTTCTACAATGGTTGCCAATCCTAGTGCAAGGATAAGTAAGTTCGTTTCAGGTGTATCCGAAATGGTGGTTAAAGAATGTCGTACCGCCATGTTCATCATGACATGGACATTTCTCGTCTCATGGTTCATGCCCAATAGATAGAAGAGGAGAAACTTAAGGAAAAGTCTAGGGAGATAAAGAGGGCTAAAACCGCTGATGGTAATTTCTCTCAGGCAAGGTCCGATGGACATGGTCATTCTAGATTTCGACAAAGATTTTGTAACGACCCAAGAGCACCCTCTAGCCGTTACATGCGTATTCGATCTCTTGGAGGTCTTATACAAGCCTTAGCATTCATTCATCGCATTCGGTAATAAAAATCGTAAGGAATAAAAATACTTTTTAAAACAAATCCATAATACTCATAAAATCTTTCAAATGTAAAGAAGTAGAATTTCTAAGTCTCATGTACCATCTTAGACACGAATAGAACATCTTAGGGATACGGCCCCTTTACAACAAAATATAAGTCTTATACAATGTCTAAGTGGAAATACTAGAAAGGTAACAACTATGTCCTCAAATATATGAGGACATACCAAGCTTCTTGAGAAGAGTCAATATCCCAAGCTTCCTCAAAAGATCTCCTCACTTTCCACCACCTACACTTGTAACAATAGATAAATATGGAGTTAGTACAATAAGTACTAAGTATGATGACCATGCAAGAAAACATGCACAACGGACATTTACAAGGAATGTATGCTTTTAAGACCTTCGTTAACAAACCTTTACAACCACAAGCATAAACCTACATTTCAAGTCACCATTCACAATAAGACCATATTCACATCATTTACAGCTCAATTAACACAAGTGTACCATACTTAAACAAGGTAGCAAAGTAATTCCTTCATTACCATTTAAGCTTCTATCTCAAGTCACCCTAAGCCACACTTAAGTGAATAATGAAGTGACCGCCCATACAACCTCTTCATATACACCTAGGTGTTCCTAAGAGTTACCATAGACAAGGGTTTTATCATTACATTATAACATACTAAGTCAACATTCTTTATAAAACCATTTTAAGAGACACACAAGCATATAGGGGACAATCACATAATAGCCCTAAGGCTTAGGGAACTCACTTTAGCATCTTCTAAGCCTACTCGTGCCATGTGTAGATAGTATCCCATACTACTACCTACACGTTGTAGAACCTATCCAATACTAGAGTGCACATCCCATATGATGGAAATAGGCCTTAACCGACATAGACCACACTAGCAAGGTATGGAATCCAGAGTCTATCCTACTCCGTGGAGGTTGTTCTACTTGCCAAGGGTAGAACTAAAACCAACCCATGTTGGCACATGGTTTAAGAGATGTCCAAGGATGTTCATTATGCCTAATCCCATGCTCAACTAGGCCACCATCCTAACCACATCCACTCGGTGCTTAGCCTTGGTTTCCATAGAGTATTCAATCACATATGTACTAGAGAGGGTTCCTTTTCTAGTTCAACCAACTCATAGTACCTCTTCCCAAGAAAAGCCCCATTTCTTAGTCATAGCCAATCTAGGTTCATAAGGATAACTCATTTGACTTTCTTAGATAAGGATTCTCATGCCGTTCCGGCTCCATCCATCTCTAAGTCTATCATTTCACTCAAGAAGGGAACATCACCCTAAGGCCCATCCTTCAAGGTTATGCATTTACTTAGGAAAGCTAGACTCATGAAAAAGGCACTATGCTTAAGTCTACCAATTCAAGTCTTGGCCTATAATTCCTCTTTTAGTAGCATTTATAGGAAGAACTCCATTACTAAGTCATAGCCGAACCAAACATTCATATATAAAATCAAGCTTTCATGACACAAGACAAGATACTCAAGTCTAGCATATGAGCTACAACATCATCTTATAAAGACTCATCATAGTCCATCATCACCACATATCACCATTTCAAGAGAAACATGCTTTCACATT
>JAJOOR010011422.1:0-44292 GCA_036250505.1 Solanum acaule
TTTAGCTTTCCAGCTTACATACTCGTACATTCCACGTACTGAGCCATTTGGCCTGCATCTTCTTATGATGCAGACACAGGTATTCAGGATCATCAACAGGAGATTCATTGATACATCCGGGAGTTCCAGTTAGCTATGACAAGCCTCCTTGCTTCCGGAGGATTTCATTTACCTTTCATTTGTATCAGTTGTTAGGAGGTCGTGGATCTTGTCCCGGCTTCCATCTTTATCAGTTAGAGGCTTCATAGATAGACAGTAGAGTTTCAGAAGTCTTTTCATTTATTTTGTTAAATGTTTTGAAGACTAAAGTTGCCTTTTATGGCAAGTTGTATATATATTCTATTATACAGAGTTTTCTTTTGAGTTAAAGATTTGTAAAGTTGAGTTTATAAACTCTTATTCAGTTTTAAGATCTTGTATGCTTAAGTTAGTCTTTCGCTTGGAGTCAGCCAGGATGAGGGTTCGTTTAGGGACCAGCAATGGTCTTCGAGTGCCGGCCACGTCTAGGGTGTAGTCTCGGGGCGTGACATAGGAGTCTCAATCTGACGTAGCATGTGTAGAAGGAGCATAATATGGTAGCAGATGCACTAGATAAGGAGGGAGAAACCAATGGGACCCATGATGCTCCTACTTCTTGGGAAGTTCCTCCACTGTGTCAAACAAGAGCTAAAAACAGACATCGACAAAACTTATTTTTCTAGGAGAATCTTGTGTTGTAAAACCTTAACTCAAGGTCATACCACGACCAAACATTTGAATATGGGGATGCTCAATCTACTTCTTTGCTTAACCCAAAAGATTAAAAGAAGGAAATTATAAATTGTTGTTTTTTATATGTATGTAGGAACATAAATTTTAATTAAATTCATACAAAAATATGAATTAAATTCATGATCATTTGGATTCAACAAGTAATTTAATTCGGAATACACAATTAAATAAGTTCATTTATTAGATTCAAATTCAAGATTCATTCGATCTTGAGGTCCAAATTTGTGTCAGATGTCAATATAACACTTGTCATCCCAGTCAAATTCAAGACCAACAGAATGATGTCACGTATTCAAATAGGGTGGTAGTTCTCATTCAAAATAATGACCAATCAATAGTTGTCAAGTATTTAAAATGACATGTCTTGGTCAATCACATAAACCTTTTCACACAACATATTTAACATTGATGACACACATGAACCAATCAGAGCTCAGAATTTAGATTTTATATTTAAGCTAGAGTTTGATCATATATTTTGAATCATATGTTCTAAATTTGTCTTTAAAAAATTCAATTTGTTTACCAAAGTGCTTCTATTTTGGTATGATATTTAATTTTTGCACATCAAATTGGTAAGTTATAAAAACAAATCCCCTACTTTCCATTCAACAAAATAAATGGGGCCAAAGTATCATTAACACTTTGTTTAGATGGTTGTTCTGTAATGTATTGTATTGTATTGTATTGTATGTATCATGCATATTATATTATTATTTTAATGAATATATTGCTTAAATACATTATATCATTTTTCATTATTATATAATATCACACATTAATAATTAGAAGGATAAACAAGAAAAGTAAATACGGGATTGAACTACTTTAAAAAGGTATAAAGGATAAAAGATAAAATAGAATTACTAAATATAATAAGTTTTAAAAAAATGAGAAAAAGGAAACAACTCAATTACACCAATTCTATCATTACACAATGTGGAAACTTTTTATCGTTATCTAACAATGGATTTAATGATACAATATAATAAAATTTAGGCATAATACCATATATATATATATATAGTTTCAATTTTGAACGAAATCAATTGGTGTATGCCCTCTAACCCTCTAATTTTGGGTGTGCATAGGCAAACACACACGTCCTATGTGTGTAAGCTATGAGCTCCTTAATTCGTTGGAGGTTTTAGTTTATACCCTGCACAAGTTTAATTATTACATAAATATACAAGATAGAAGCCGATGTCAAACCCTCAAACACCTTCACGAGAGTATATCATGGTTGATGTGATTAATTAAAAAAAAAAAACTACTATATGGCACGTGATCTCGTGTAGATGGAACCAAGTTGCTAGTTGGGTGAAAGAAAATAGTATTGTTGAACACATATGTTTATACCAAATTGTACGTGATTATACCTATATTACATAGTTATTGTTAAATAATTACTTTCGTGTAATTTGAAAAAGAAAATCACAGTACACAAGAAGAAACAAAGCACAAAATATGTATAACATAAAGGTTTATATTTATATAATTACTAGAAAAGTTAACTAATTCCTTCCCATGAACAATGTGGGCGACCTAGGCTTACACCCTAATTCAACTAATGTTTTCTCAGTTTCCATCCCATTTGGAAATTCCTCAAGCTCATAAACAGTAGGGTTTGCACCAAAGTTACAAATTATGGTTTTGATATTGTAAGACATGCAATAACTACTCTTGATAAAAATTACCACTCTTTCCATATTCAAAAATATGTATAACATAAAGGTTTATATTTATATAATTACTAAAAAAGTTAACTAATTCCTTCCCAATGAACAATGTGGGCACACTAGGCTTACACCCTAATTCAACTAATGCTTTCTCAGTTTCCATCCCATTTGGAAATTCCTCAAGCTCATAAATAGTAGGGTTTGCACCAAAGTTACGAATTATGATTTTGATATTGTAAGACATGCAATAACTACTCTTGATAAAAATTACCACTCTTTCCATATTCAAAAACTTTAATTGTTCAATAAACTGTATAATATATATATATATATATATATATATATATATATATGCTTTGGTAAATATTGCTAGTGCTTTCTTGATGATGATTTGGAGGGAAAGGAAAAATATGTTTTGTTTTATGCAAATATATGTTGAAGGATGAGATGGTTTGAGAAATCTTTAACTTGAATAAAGCTATATATGTAAGGGGCTAAAAAGGTGGGGTGTATCTATGGATGTGGAAAAAGTTGACAAACTAAATATATCTCTCTAAACAAATAAGTAAAAATATTCTTGATTATTACACCATATAATAGGCATCATGACTTCTTCTTTTTTCATTTTAGTTAGCAAAACCAATGATACTACTTCATGACAATATTTTTGGGTAATTATTTCTTAATATTATCGCTAAATATGTATTTTTAAAGGCAATTAACACTTTTTGTGAATATCTTTAAAGTTTACAACGACATTAAATCTAATGACAATTAACTAATATCACACAATTCATTATAAGAAACTGGAAGAAGATAAAATTAGTCAGCTGTGATATCACATAATCCATCATAAGAAGATAAAAGTAATAGACAACAACCTAATTTATGTTCCACATATCCTAATACGTTGCTTGTTTTTCCATGACATGCAATAGTTTGTAAGAATTTGTTCCAAGCTAGCGACAATTTTAGTTGAATTTGAGTATTTAAAACCTTTACCAATATTTATAAAAAGTCATTCGAACAAGCTTGTACTTTTTTTTATTTTATGTTATCAGCATGGGAGCGTCATCATAACCCACGAAAGCGTCATCATAACCCGGCTCTTCATTTTCGGGAATGAATCTCACAACCACCTGGTAGTGAATTGAAAATCGTTAGCAATAGAGGGCTGGGACCATTATCCACAGAATTTTGAGTCATGCACTACTAGTCAATCTAAATGCAGAAGAAAAGAACATGAACCCAAGGACAGAGATAGTTAGAAGTACAACACCTCTACTGGAGTAGCAGCCATGAGCATTCCAAAAACGTAACCGCCGATAACACTATGATCTGGCCTAGATAGTAACACGTGAAGACCACATATTCTACTACTTTCTACCACTATGAATGACTTTATTAATGAGATGATGTGAAATCGACCCTGCATATAAAGAATAGAAGACATGCTTGATGAGAAATGCTAAATAAGTATACTCGGTTATCACCTTTATCAAATTTAAGCATTAATAACCATAAGAAACTTCACAACATTTTCAATAGATGTACATCCGACTACTTGTACACAATATATAAGGTAGAGCCGCCAAAAACAAGCTAAATCAATTGATAATTAATATGACAATTCGTTCCAAATAAGTTCAGTAATAAAAACTATTAGCTGCTCACATTTTTTCTATGTCTAAAAAACAAAATCACAAGGTAATCCTTCATAGAGTTGCATGATCAATTACATCCAAAATTTATCAGCTAATTAATACTAATTGATAGCTCAAATGAAAATACTAGCAGGGTGCATATAAAGGAAGAAAAATATTTGTCATCACAATAGAAAGAAAAAAATTAGGGAAAATGAAGCCTTAACTAAGACAATTTGATGCAATATGGGCTTAACATTGTCTGTTAAAGGTTTTATTATGTTTCATCCCACTTCAAGTACATTCAAAATACTTATGAAAAAAAAACACTCCAAACATAAAAAAGGACTAGGAGTCGAAAAACTAAAATAAGATTTTCACACGACGTAATTGGTAATAACGGATCATATTTAGTAGTGCCTGCTCTTTAGGACTCTATTGTAACTTCCCTCTGGTATTTAGGTTATAGATAAGTCTTACCTTTTTCTTATTTTATCTCCAGGCTGTAGAAGATGTATATAATCTATATATACATAGTCTACAATCAATAAAACACGTAGTTCCTTTCATTCTACTGGCAAGTTTATACTTCATATGGTATCAAGAGCCAATAATTAACTCTCACGAGAAAAATTCTGTCGAGAAACCCTCCCACCCTTCCCATTAAAATGGCCCAAAATATTACTGTAACCAACTTCAATGCCAATACAACAATTGTTCAGTTTAATCATGTCAGTCACCCAGTTACCAATCAAATTAACTGGCTGCCATAAGTTTTCCCATTGGAAAGCACAAGTGTCCATGCTTATACGTGTGCACAACCTTTTTGTCCATCTCAACGGTTCTCGCCCAGCCCCTGCTCGTTCATGGGCTCAAAATAATCAGGACATCAAAAAATTTGCATTTGTTTCATGGTATCGCCAAGATCAGCTAATTCAAAATGCTATATTGGCCTCAGTTGATCCTTCTCTTGCTTTTACGATTGTTGATGCATCTACTTCCCAGGCTACTTGGGATGCTTTGCACACTGCATATGCCAACAAATTGCAAACAATGATCTTTAGTATGCGCAATCGTCTGGCTCACCTCTCAAAAGAAACCCTTCATGTTGTTGATTATCTACACTAAGTTCGATCTCTCTGTGATGAACTTGCTATTGCTGGAGCTCCTATGTGCAATGAGGAACTGATTGTCAAAATCCTTACTGGGATGGGACCTGAATTCCATGAAATATCTGCTATTTTCTGTGCAATAGATTCTACTATCTCTTATCCAGAACATTATGAAAAGTTACTTGTCCGTGAACTTTTCATAAGCATGAAGAAACAAAGAAGCCACTCTCAACATTAATTACTGTTGCTATTGCACGACAAACGAACATGCATCCTCACCAAGATAACACCTCTAACAGGTGTCCAAATGCAAATTCCCCCAACACCAACCAGTCATGGTGTGCCCAACCATGGGGTAGTGGTAAAAATAACCAACAACATTTTGAAGTGTAAGTTGATAAGTGCTAACTCTCCTAGTTGTTTTGATGATCTCCTCATAAGTGTAGGTACCACGTACTTTGCAGAGTTTGCTCGTACAGTGTCAATATGCTGGACAGTTGTAAAGGCTGTCTGTGTCAAGAAGTTGGTGGAACTGCAGAGTACTCCACCAATCAGAAGCGACGAGGTTGTTTGTACATTGGACAATAATTCTTTTTGTCTAATATATTCAACTTGCAAACATCAAAAGATTAATTCATTCAAAGTGAGATATTTCAAGCTTCAAAACAACAGGGACCTGATCGATTGCTTCAAATGCTTCCTGTACCAGTCGTTACTTTGTTTGCTTGTAATTGTGCTTATATTGTAGGAATCGTTTCATCTTGTTAGAAACGTTTCAAGCTTATGTGAATCATTGTAAGAACTTAAGTTGTGAGTAACTTAGTGTCTTACGTCAAAGTCTATATTAATCTATTAGGATTAGTATAGTGGACAGTGTTGTATCTGCTTAGGCTCATCTAAGTGATAGGAGGTATTGCTTAGTGTGGAGATTAGTAGGTTAATCTCATTTTGTAAACTGATTTTTACTTTTGCTTGAGAAGACTAGTAAAAGCAGTTTGAAAATTCCTGTGAGACAGGTCGTGGTTTTACTCCCTTGAGCAAGGAGGTTTCCACGTAAAGTTGTGTGTGCAATTTTTACTTTCAGCTTTTAGTTTGCTTTCTGTTATTGTAACTGTGCTAAGGACATGGTCCTATCTAGACTAGTGGACGCATACCTTCCAACAAGTGGTATCAGAGCCTCACTTTTCAGTTTGGTTAACACCAAGAAAAGAAAAGATCCTGAAGGAATGGCTGCTCCACCCAATATGGAAGAGGGTCAGTCATCTACCAAACCACCCCACTTTAATGGACATTACTATGGGTGGTGGAAGAATCGCATGCATGATTACATCAATGCTGAAGATACTGAGTTGTGGGACGTGATTCTTGACGGACCATACGTTCCTACGAAGGAAGTGAAAGATGGAGAGCTTACTACAACTGTTGTCAAAACCATAAAAGAGTACAATGAAGCAAATAGGAAGAAGATAGAGAAGAATTATAAGGCAAAGAGGATTCTTGTATGTGGAATCGAATCAAACGAGTACAACAGAATCTCAGCCTGTGAGACGGCTAAGGAGATATGGGACTGTCTTTAAACTTCTCATAAGGGAACTGCACAAGTGAAGGAGTCAAAAGTCGATATGCTTACAACTCATTACGAGAATTTATGTATGAAGGAAGGTGAAACCATCTTCGAGATGAACTCAAGATTCACTGCCATAACTAACGAGTTGAGATATCTTGGTGAACCTATTCCTTTGAGCAAATAGGTTCGAAAGATTCTTAAAGTACTTCCCAAGTCTAGGGAAAGCAAGGTGAATGATATAACTGAAGCAAAAGATTTGAAGACACTTGCCATGGATGAACTAATTGGCAATCTTCAAACCTATGAACTCAATAAGCAATAGGGAATGACCATGAAGGAAAGAAAGAAGGAGAAATCCATCGCTTTGAAAACTTCTAAAAATGATGTGACTGAGGAGGAGGATGAAATGGCCTATGTCACAAAAAGGTTTCAGAAGATCATCAAGAAGCATGGAGGCTTTAAAAGGAAATTTTTGACTCACAGAGATGCAAATGCAAATTATCTTTGTCACAAATGTGGCAAACCTGGTCACTTTATGAGGGATTGCCCTAGTCAGAAGCATGAAACTCAAGATTTCAGACCTCGTAGAAGGGACCAGGTCTCAGACTATGCCAAGAGGAAAGCTCATGCTGATCAACTGGTGAAGAAAGCTTAAGGCAGTGTGGGGTAACGCATCAAGTGAGTCTAAAGAAGAGATAGAAAGTTCGGAGGATGTCTCTATATGGTTGTAGAAGATGATGAGACTGTCTACAACTCTATTTTCTCTCTAATGGAAAAATCTGACGATGAAGAGGATTTAAATGAGGTAACTCTTCTT
The DNA here is from genome assembly GCA_036250505.1 of Solanum acaule. Taxonomy (NCBI): domain Eukaryota; kingdom Viridiplantae; phylum Streptophyta; class Magnoliopsida; order Solanales; family Solanaceae; genus Solanum; species Solanum acaule. The sequence continues at coordinate 7,590 of JAJOOR010011422.1, forward strand.
GATCTAAAAACTGATCTAGATACTCTTCATATTAATAGACTGAGAAAACTTGTTGCTCTATTGATTGACTCTGTTGATGAACTAACCTCTGAAAACCTGACGACAAGTGAAATGTTGAATCTGTGTGAGGATGAAAAATCTACTCTTAACTCTAAAATTTCTAAACTGAGTGTCAAGATAGGTATTTTTGAGATTGAGAGTCTGGAACCCGGAGAGGGACCTGGTACCTCTAAGAGTGGGAAGCGAAAACTCAATAACTTTAAGGTTGAAATAGAAGAGAAACTTAAGGCATCTGAGTCTAAGTTAGCCGTCTCCCTAGAAAGATTCTCTCAACTAATGAAGGACTTAAGTAAGATCAAAGAAGAACTGAACCACTCTCTCAAGTGGACTGACTCTTCTAAGATCCTCACTAAGTTAGCAAGCCAATAGTTCAACAGCAGGAAGGGGTTAGGTTGCAGACGGATAGAGCCTCCTTACAATCCACATAGTAAATATGTGTCAGTCTCAGACAACCTTCTGTGCACCCACTGTGGCAAAAATGGTTATCTGAAAGAGAAGTGTGCGAAGCTAATGAGAGTAAAAGAAAGTCAAGAGAAGTTTCTTAAGTCAAAAGGGGTTGTTGAGAAAAATAAAAGGGTATCTGGTCCTGATTACCATTTTAGCAAGAATAATTTAACCCCCATGGACAGGAAGGTTTCTCATTAAGCCTTTTGACAGTTTTTGGGAACTCTATCTGAAGTGGGTTCCTAAGTCTAATAAGTGATTATTGTGCATAGGAGAGGGAGCAGTCAGTGTTGGTACATGGATAGTAGATGCTCAAGGCATATGACTGGAAACACTCTAAACTTCCTCTCTTTGATAGCACAACAAGGTGGTGGTGTGTCATTTGGCGGTGGAAGAAAGGTTTTATCCTTGGTATTGGCAAGATAGGAAGAACAGCAGATCACTCCATAGACAGTGTACACTATGTGGATGGTCTGAAGTTCAATCTTCTAAGCGTATCTCAAATTTGCAACAAAAGAAATGAAGTCAAAGTCATATCTGATGGGTGTGTTGTTACAAACTGTGCAACCAAGAAAATTGTGATGTCCGCAAAAAGAGTCAAGAATATGTACATTGTTGATCTTGATTCTATTGAAGGGGACAGTCTTTCATGTCTGAGTGCTCAAGCTGATGATGCAAATCTCTGGCATCGACAACTAGGTCAGGTAAGTTCCTCTTTACTAAACAAGCTTGTTGCAGGGGACCTGGTCCGTGGATTACCAAAGCTAAAATTTTCAAATGATAAATTTTGTGATGCCTGTGTAAGAGGGAAAAAAACACGATTAGCTTTTAAGGCTAAGAAGGGATTGAGCACAATCAGACCTTTGGAGCTTCTCTATATGGATCTATGTGGACCTGTCAGAATTCACAGCAGAAGAGGTAAGAAGTATATTATGTAGTTATTGATGACTTCTCCAGGTACACCTGGAATATGTTTCTATGGAAAAAGGATGAGACTGCTAGTGTGCTGATTACTTTTGCCAAAGCTATTCAACTAAAGGTTAACTTCAAGATTGCTAGTATCAGGTCTAATCATGGCACAAAGTTTGAAAATTCTCAAATTGAAAGTTTTTGTGCTGAAAATGGAATCAATCACAATTTCTCTGCACCAAGAACTCCTCAGCAAAATGGAGTGGTGGAAAGGAAGAACAGGACATTGGTTGATATTGCAAGGACTATGCTGATTGACTCAGGACTAGCTATAAACTTTTGGGCAGAAGCTGTCAACACAGCATGTTATGTTACTAATAGGTGCCTTATCAGGTCTATGATGAAGAAGACTCCTTATGAATTGCTGAACAACAGAAAGCCTTCAATATCTCACCATAAACCTTTTGGGTGCAAATGTTTTGTATTAAATAATGGAAAGGATGACCTGGGCAAGTTTGATGCAAATAGTGATGAAGGGGTGTTTGTAGGATACTCCTCCACTAGCAAGACTTACAGGGTGTTCAACAAGAGAACTCTATGTGTTGAAGAGAGCATGCATATGACTTTTGATGAATCAGAGAAAATTGATGCTCATAAGAAAGACTATGAAATAGAGGAGCTAATCAAAGAAAGGGAGGACAAGACAATCCAAAATCCTGGAAACCTACAGGTTACAGAAGAAAATGGTGTAGATCTCACAGAAGTACCCGGTCCTTCTGTCTCTACCCAGGCAACTTCATCTCAAAGTCCAAAAAATGATGATCCTGATCTGATGCTGATGCAGAAGAAGAGTCGAGCAGAAAGTCCGGATGGAAACACCAATCTTCTCATCCACTGGACAATCTCATTTCGCCACTTGACTCTGGAATAAAAACTAGATCCAGAACAAGAAATCTAGTGGCTTTTTCAGCTTTCCTATCGTCCTTTGAGCCAAAGAACATCAAAGATGCCTTACTGGATGCAGATTAGGTAATTTCAATGCAAGAAGAACTTCACCGGTTTGAGAGGAGCAAAGTTTGGCACCTGGTCCCCAGACCTCTCAATAGAATTGTCATTGGAACAAGATGGGTCTTCAAAAACAAACTTGATGAGCATGGAACCATTACTAGAAACAAGTCAAGGTTGGTGGTGCAAGGGTACAACTAAGAGGAGGGGATTGACTATGATGAGACTTTTGCTCCTGTAGCCAAAATGGAAGCCATCAGAATCTTGATTGCATTTGCTGCTCACATGGAATTTAAACTTTTTCAAAGGGATGTCAAGAGTGTCTTCCTGAATGGTAATCTGAAAGAAGAAGTGTATGTCAAACAGCCCCTAGGCTTTGAAGATACAGAACTGCCAAATTATGTGCTAAAGTTGGACAAGGCTCTGTATGGGTTGAAACAAGCTCCCAGAGCTTGGTATGAACGCTTGTCAAAATTCCTTCTTGCTAATGGGTTCAGAAGAGGTAAAATTGATAATACCTTGTTCTTAAAATCTATAGGTAAAGAGTTATTGATTGTGCAGGTTTATATGGATGATATTATTTTTGGAGCCACTACAGATTTATTGTGCAAAGAATTTGCTGATTTGATGAGTAGTGAATTTGAAATGAGCATGATGGGGGAGCTCACCTTCTTCTTAGGCTTGCAATTCAAATAGTCCGTTCAGGGTATTTTCATATGCCAAGAGAAATCCATAAATGACCTGCTCAAAAAGTTTAATTTGATATAAGCAAAAGTTATTGATACTCCAATGAGCACAAGTATGAAACTTGACTTGGATTAAGATAGAGTTAAGATTAATCAGACCATGTACAGGGGAATCATTGGGTCACTCTTGTATCTTACTACAAGCATGCCAGACATAGTCTTTAGTGTAGGGATGTGCGCAAGGTTTCAAGATGCACCAAAAGAGTCACATCTAAAGGCGGCTAAACGAATATTGAGATACCTGAAAGGAGCTCAAGACCTGGTCCTCTTCTACCCAACAGGTGACTTAGTAGATCTAATTGGGTTTGCAGATGCTTACTATGCAGGCTTTCTTGTTGATCAAAAGAGTACATCATGCATGGCACATTTTCTTGGATCATCGCTGATATCTTGGGGACCAAAGAAGCAGAATTTAGTTGCATTGTCAACAGCAGAGGCGGAATACGTAGATGTTGTTTCATGATGTGGTCAGCTTTTGTAGATCAAGCAGCAATTGGAGGATTTTGGTGTTCTCACAGATAAGATTCCTCTAATGTGTGACAACACCACTGCAATAAATATGGCCAAAAATCATGTGCAGCACAAGAGGACAAAGCATATAGATGTGAGGCATCATTTTCTAAAGGATAATGTTGAGAAGCAAAATGTGGTGATAAATTTCTGCAAATCTGAAGATCAACTGGCTGATATCTTTACAAAGCCCTTAAGTAAAGAATGTTTCATTAAAAACAGGATGAGGCTTCCTTGACAAGTTCGCACCAAAATCTTCTATTTTGATTATGTTAAGGAGGGCAGGTATCTATACTTGTTTAACATTTGTCACTTAAGAATTCACTTCTGGTACCCTAATGCAGGTATACACTTATGGTGTGTTTAGCTGAAAGGAAGATCTAATCACACATGTAGGTTTGCAAACTGAAAAGGGGACCTGGTCCTCCTGAGGTGAGTATCACTTACGCTACACTATCTGTCTGTCAACATCACTGTCATGTGTCTTTCGCCCATTCATCGTGTCAGTTTCAGATGTTTTTTCGCTTTTAAACCAAAAGTCGCAACTGTTGGGGACCCGATGCCTTTTTGGTTTTAAATACTACTTCCCTTAGTGAATCAATTACAAAATCTCTTCAAACATTTTTTAAAAAAATTCACTTTTCCCCTCTCCAAGACTTTTCTCTTTTTCTCTCAAAATGCCTAAATCTGATTCTTCTTCAAAGATCCCTATCTCCCAAGAAGTTGAAAACCCTAGTTCATTCAATTTCTCCTTTCTTACTCCAGAAGATTCTCCCTCGACTCCAGTCTGTGGGGTTGGTAAAATGGATGAATCCATCACTCCTCCGACTGAAGTCATAGCCTCTCATGTTCTTCTTTCTGAGGTTATCTTGGCATGTTCCCCTACCCTGGTTTTATCTGGTGAAAAATCACAGAACTCAGAGGCGCAATCTGTGGCAAAACATTGTATTGAACCCTTCTCTGAGGAAATGGAAGTTGGTTCTATGGTTGTTTCATCCACCATGTCTGAGAGACTTTTTGAAAGGCATTTGCCTAAGGGAAAGGGTCCTGAATTGTGCATTCTTGCCGCAGGAGGGGAAATGGTGGCCGTCCAAAGTCTGGCCTCACTAAGAGGAGACTCTCAGCCTACTCTACTGGAGAATGAGTTGAGATCACCGGATCAAGTCCCTTACAGAAGTCAACTTGTGTTTGACCAAACACCCAGATCATTGGACGTTGAGAGTGAAAAGGAAGAAGAAGAAGAGCAAGAACGTCCCATGAGATGGAACAGAACAGGGACACGAGGAACCAACACCTTAACAGTTGGGGTACCAGATCTAGAAAATGCTGACAATTCTCCTTAGGTTGACCTCATTGTTGAACCTACTAAGTCTGAAAAGGAGCGACAAAGAAAAGGAAAGGGAAAACTTGTTGTGACCAGCTCTAAGGGGGGTAAAAGGGAGTATGTTACAAGTAGTGAATCACAAAAGGTCTTGGGGAGTGCCATGGCAGCAAGTCGAGTCCAAACGGAAAGGGCCAAGAAAAGGAGGAGGGAAGGTATTGAACCTAAAAGGCCTACCTCTACACCTCTCCCTATCAAGTCTAGTGATACTGGGTCTGAAGATGTCAGTGCTTATGTGGCTAAGAAAAGAAAAGAAAGTTAGAAACAAAGGGTAAAAACAAAGGAAGTGCTGAAGGTTGCTAAGATATCGCCTGTCAAGAAAGGGGAACAACTGTCAAATCAAATCGAACAAAGGGACCAGGTCCGTCTGATAAAATCCCAGGTGCAGATCAGGAGATAACAAGGGAAGAGCGGATCACTAAAATGGAAAAACAAAAGGTGTTGAACGGACGAGTTTTTGATCCTAACATCAGAGTTTGGTATGTCGAATCTTTTTTATGTTGTTCTTTTTCAAGAATGGGGTCATATGTTCGAACCCCCAACACCTTACCTCCATGAGCCTGAGGTACAAGAATTTTACTATAAAATGGACCTTCTAAAGAACGGGGGAATAAGGACTACTGTTAGAGGTGTTGAGATTCTTCTTGATGAGGAAACTTTGAGGATTATTTTAGGGGTACCAGTGAAAGGAATACGATCAATTGACAGTTGTCAACCATCCAGTGAATTTTCAACAAGGGCCACTAAGCGTGGGGAAGTCAAGTGTGCAGGGTTGCCTAAGAAATTTCTTAAGGGAGAGTATCAACTGCTCTTTGAGTTCGTCAACAAGGTACTGGTTCCACGCTCCAAAAACAGAACAGTAACATCTGTTGCTGATCTGTTTCTCATAGAGAAGTTGGATGAACTTGAGGAAATTAATCTCCCAGGACTGATGCTTGAACATATGCATAGGGTAATGACTTGGAAAAAGGCTAAACATGGGATTCTATATGGCTATCTACTGAATTATGTGTTTAACCATTTCAAAGTTCAATTGGGAAGAGGGGTACCTGGTACCACGAAGTAGATGTTTACTGCAGCTACCCTACTAGAATGTGAGTGTGTTGAAGGGAAGGCTAAAGGCAAGTCACAGGTGGCGGACATTCTAGACTAGCAGGCCTCTCTGAAACTTGAGGTGACTGATCTCACTGCCCTCCTAAATGATAAGGAGGTTGAGATTGTGCAACTGAAAGCTAAGTTGCAGAAAGTTGTCTCAGAAGGACCTGGTACCACTAAGATGGATGAGCAGGAGGTGCAAACGTTGAGGAATGAAAATGCAATGTTGCTAAAGACAAATGCCCCACTCAGTGAGGAAGTTAAGACTCTCAACAGGCAACTGATCAAGGCTCATGAAGATGCCAATGAGCGTATGTTTATGGTTATGCGCACCATCAATCCCTTTCCCCCTCTGTCTTAAATGTGTCATGTTTCCCTAGTTTCTCTTTTTCTCAACCTTATTGAAAACACTTGTGGCGTTGGGTTGTTTTGACTGACTACAGTGGTCAGTATCTATGATATAATGTTATTTATATTTCTTCCCTGTTCATGTGTGGTTTAATATTCTCTTTACGCTTACATACGCATGTTCTGTGTGGCCAAAAGCCCTGAATTCTTTTATGACTTGCATTTAACTTGAATGAATGTTTTTTCACTCACGTGAGGATCTGTGTAGGTTGTTTTGTCATCATCAAAAAGGGGGAAAATGATAAGTGCTAAGTGCTAACTCTCCTAGATGTTTTGATGATATCCTCACAAGTGCAAGGACCTGGTCCTCTGCAGAGTATGTGCATACAGTGTCAATATGTTGGATAGTTGTAAAGGCTGTCTGTGTCAGGAAGTTGGTGGAACTGTAGAGTACTCCACCAATCAGAAGCGACGAGAATGTTTGTACATTGGACAATAATTTTTCTTGTCTAATACATTCAACTTGCAAACATCAAAAGATTAATTCATTCAAAGTGAGATATATCAAGCTTCAAAACAGCATGGACTTGATCGATTGCTTCAAATGCTTCATATACCAGCTGTTACTTTATTTGCTTGTAATTGTGCTTATATTGTAGGAATCGTTTCGTCTTGTTAGAAACGTTTCAAGCTTGTGTGAATCATTGTAAGAACTTAAGTTGTGAGTAACTTAGTGTCTTACGTCAAAGTCTATATTAATCTGTTAGGATTAGTATAGTGGACAGTGTTGTATCTCCTTAGGCTCATCTAAGTGATAGGAGGTATTGCTTAGTGTGGAGATTAGTAGGTTAATCTCATTTTGTAAACTGATTTTTACTTTTGCTTAAGAAGACCAGTAAAAGCAGTTTGAAAATTCCTGTAAGACAGGTCGTGGTTTTACTCCCTTGAGCAAGGAGGTTTCCATGTTAAGTTGTGTGTGCAATCTTTACTTTCAGCTTTTAGTTTGCTTTATGTTATTGTAACTGTGCTGAGGACATGGTCCTATCTAGACTAGTGGACGCATACATTCCAACACCAATTGTGTGACCGTCCTGGTCATTCTGCTAAGGTTTGCATATCACAATCACCTACAAGCCCGGGTAAACTATGTTGCTCACTCTCCAACTCAACAGGATCCTTGGGTTATTGATACAAGCGCCACTCATCATATGGCATCTAATTCGTAAAACTTTACTGATATGCACACCTACCATGGTCTAGAGGAGATAGCAATGGGGGACGGTAACACCATTTCAATATCTCATACTAGTAATACTAACTTAAGTGTATCGACTAAGCAATTTAAGCTTCTCAATACACTATGCTCTCATTCTATAAAAAATAATCTTCTTTTTGTTTCCAAATTCTGCCGTGATAACTATACGTCCATTGAATTCTTCCTTTTTATTATTTTGTGAAGGATTTGGGTATGGGGGCACCTCTGTTTCGCAGGTGGAATGGAGATGGGCTATATGAGTGGTCGTCAGTCAGTGCATATCATTCCCCTGAATACAATGTTGTTTTTCCTCTACACATTTGTCACCGGCGTTTAGGCCATCCTAATCATCATACTTTAAACACATTTTTACATCAGTTTTCTCTTCCAGTTTCACACTCTAGAACCGATTCCTTTGTAATTTGTGTTATTCTAATAAAATGTGCAGGTTACCTTTTTTCTAAAAATTCATTAGAAAGTCAATGACCATTACAAATAATTTATACTGATTTATAGGTCCATCTCCTATTTTATCAATTGATAACAAGAGATATTATGCCTTATATGTTGACCAGTACTCAAAATACATGTGGTTGTTCACTATAAAATCAAAAAAGGAAGTTCTTGAGGTCTTTCAAACTTTACATCCCTTACTTGAGCATCGGTTTCAAACCAAAATTATGTCTCTCTATATTGACGGTGGTGGTGAGTTTCAAGGTTTATCTTCACATCTGAAAACCAATGATATTGAAAACTTCATGACACATCCATAAATGCTTCAAAGAGTGGCATAAGATGAACACAAACACAACATGTTGTTGAGACTGCCAAAACCTTGTTGCATCAAGCCTCCTTGCCCTCATCGTTTTTTAGTTTTGCCTGTCACCAAGAAGTATAACTTATAAACCATCTAGCCACTCCAAACTTACAAAATAAATGCCCCTGTGAAATTTTATTTCAAGAGGCTCCAAAGTATGAACCCCAAAGAAATTTTGATTCTTTATATTACCCGTGGCTTAAACCATACGCCAAAAATAAGATAACGCAAAAATCTAGTCCTTGTGTATATTTAGGATTTTCTAATAAATATTACTGCCACCAATGTTTTGATCTCGTCAAAAATAAATTGTACTTATCCAAGGATGTTTAGTTTTTGGAAGACACCTATCCTTTTCATAATATTTTTTCCAATCTAAATTCAACAAAGTAGTGTTATTGCTTGGAAAATTTGTTCTGATGTTCTACCTGTGACTAATAAACCATTCAGTTTAGCTTCTTTTCATCCACTCCCAGATGCTCTGGTCGTGCACTCTTCACTACCCAACTCAACGCCTGCTGGATCAAAAGGTATCTCTATTACATCAGGTAATTCTCAAACTTTATCCTCTCCTTCATTTCTACCCACCGTTACACCACCATCAAATAATACTCAACCCCCACCATCATCCATACCATTAATCACCTATCAACACAAAGATCACCAACAACTAAGAACCTCAGTGTTACCACTCCCTTCCCCTATACCACCCCTAACGTACCTTCTAGATTATTTGACGATTACCCTTCCCAACCTGCACTTGCTTTGAATACATTTGTTCCTTCACTCGTGGAGACCACTTCAATTCATCACATGGTCTCACACTCCAAAATAAATAGCCTTAAATCCAAACAGTTTAGTGCCAGTGGTCAACTCTCTTCATCCTTTGTTCCTCATACATACAAACAAGCATGTCCTTACCCTCACCGGAGAAAAGCCATGCAAGCTGAATTTGATGCACTTGTTAGGAATTGGACATGGGATTTGGTTCCAGTTGATCCTTCGAAGAATGTGGTTGAGTACAAATGGTTGTTTTATATAAAACATAAATCTGATGGTTTCATTGACAAGTATAAAGCTCAACTTGTAGCAAATGGATTTACCAGAGTCATGCTTAGACTTTTATTCCACCTTCAGCTCGGTAGCGAAACGAGTTATTGTTCAGTTTGTATTTACCATTGAGACGCAGTACAATTGGCCAATCCATCAAATTGATATCAATAACGCATTCTTATAAGGACGTCTTGAGAAAGAAGTTTATATGAGACAGCCACAAGGATTTGAAGATCAAAGTCTCTCCACCCATGTCTTCAAGTTAAATAAACCAATTTATTGCTTGAAACAGGTCCCCGAGCTTGGTACAATGAGCTCAAAAATTATTTGCTAATTGTTGGGTTTGTCAAGTCCAAATCTGATTCTTCTTTACTTATTTTGCATAATTTTGGATTCACTGTTTATGTTCTTATCTATGTGGATGATATAATCATCACTCGAAATCAGATTTGTGGGGTTTTTCACACTATATGGTTTTTCCACTCATTTCTCCTTAAAAGACCTTGGACAACTCCATTATTTTTTGGGTGTTGAGGTTATCTTTTCTACTGTTGGTCTTGTTTTGTCCCAGCATAAGTATATTATTGATCTTTTAGACGATGTTAGCATGCTAGGCAGTAAAAGAGCTCCTAAGTCTATGACTTCAACTACCATTTTGATAGCTTTACTGAATAATCCTCCGATTGATGGTACTCTTTATAGGTGGGTATTTTGAATGTTGCAATTTATCCTTTACATATCCTAATATTGTCTTCACAGTTAGCAACCTCTCTCAATTTATGCACAATCCATGCCAATCTCACTGGAAAGTAGTCAAGTGATTACTTTATTATCTTCGTCACACCTGCCAATATGGAATACAGATTGTCAAAGCTCCCTCTTCTTATTTGGTTATTTATTCTAATTCAAATTGGGCTGGTGATCCAAATGATCGCACTTCTACCTCTGGCTATGTTACTTTCCTTAGCAACACACCAATCTCCTGGTCCTTCAAGAAACAATGCTCCGTAACTCGACCCTATACAGAAGCTGAGTATAGAGTTGTGGCTGCTGTTGTTGTAGAAACCAACAGGCTCACAAATCTTCTTCATGAACTTTTCTTTTACTTAAAGGAGTTCCACAGGTTTTCTGTGACAACATCAGCACTACTTACATTTGTTCCAATCCATTTTTTCATAGTAGGATAAAGCATGTCGCCATTGATTTTCACTTTCTTTGTGAGCAAGCTCACAACAAGGCAATTGAAGTTCACCACCTTCACTCAGCTGATCAAGTGGCTTACATACTTACAAAACTTCTTCCCAAAGCTTCTTTTGTGCAGTAATTTTACAAGTTGGATATTCTTGACACCACCAACTTGTAGGGGAATAATAGCGGATTAGAGTTAGTAGTACCTGCTCTTTAGGACTCTGTTGTAACTTCCTCCTTGTATTTAGGTTATAGATAAGTCTTACCTTTTTCTTAGTTTATCACTTGGTTGTAGTAGTCGTATAAAATCAATATATACTTGGTCTACAATCAACAAAACACATCGTTCCTTCCATTCTACTAACAACCTTATACTTCATAATTGGCACCTGATCTAACTGATTGTCAAAATTGCAGTTTCCATTAAGCATTTCAAGAGTTTCTTCAACCTCCAACAAACCACTAGCAATAGATGTATTATTAATTGTATACCAAAGATTATCACTGATGATGATAATGAGTTGTTGATCAAGATTCCATATGAAAAAGAGGTCCAGGAGGTGGTGTTCATTATGAGCAACGATAGATGTACCAATCCTTATGGCTTCAATGGATGTTTCTATCAGACTTATTGGGATATTATCAAAAATGACATTGTGAATTTATTTTCAGAATATTTTAAAGGAAAGCAGCTCACTAAGTATTATACTCATACTTGCCTAACTCCAATTCCTAAAATTGACTCTACTTCCTGATTTAGTTATTTCAGGCCTATTAGTCTCAACAACTACACCAACAAGATCATCTCAAAAATCTTCTCTAGAGGCTTAACCCTATGTTGTCTAGGCTTATCACTAAGAATCAAAGTGGTTTTGTTCCTAACAGACTTATTACAAAGAAGTGATGATTGCTCAAGATATTGTCCACGATATTGCCAAACCTAACAAGGGAGGTTCTGGACAAATTTGGCTTCAATACTTTTTGGATTAATATGATTAAGAGAATTGTCTCCAATAATTTTTACTCAATAATTATTAATGGTACTCAGCATAGTTTTTTCTCTTCATCTCAAGGGCGCAAATAAAGAGACCCTCTCTCCCCTCTTTATTTAATCTTTCAACTGATGTTCTCTCAAGATCCCTCATCACTATGAATGAAAAGGTAGATTTCATACCATTCTCAATGAATAATAGAGGCCACAAATCAATCATTTATCCTATGTGCATAACATCATCATCTTTAATAGTAGAAAATCACTAACTGTCAAGATGATTATGAAACAAATCAAAAACTATGAGAAAGCATCAGGGTAATTGGTAAATAAGGATAAAAATTTCTTCCTCACTTTCCCTAAAACGAGTCCTTATAGTATTAACAGGCTATGAAATTACATTGGTTTCATTGATAAACTATATCTTCATACTTATCTAGGGTGTCTTATTTATGTAGGAAGAAAACTAATTGCTTAATTTGATAACACAATGACTCAAGTAGTCAAAAGAATGAATAGTTGGAAAGGAAAAATGCTTTCATATAGTGGAACGATGGTTCTCATAAAGAGTGTTCTTTAGTCTTTTCCAACACGCACCATCAATGCTCTTAACCCTCCCAAAAGATTCATTGATCTTATTGAGAAACACATTGCTAGATATTTTTGGGGATCTCCTACGGAAAAAAAAAAGTATCACTGGGGTGTTTGGGATAAACTTTGTTTCCCTAAATATGATGGTGGAGTGGACCTTTGATTCCTCCAAGACATTACTACACACTTGCCATAAAGAGATGGTGGAGATTGAAGAAAAATTATTCTATTTGGATTGAATTCATTCAAGCTAAATACTAATGCAGAAAACACATTGTCCAAAAAAATGGTCAAAAGGAAACTCTCGAGCATGGAAAAATCTCATATGGGCCAGGTATAAAGCAAAAGATAGCATTAAATGGAACATTAATTCAGGAAGTTCAAATTTTTTGGAAGATTCATTGTCTAACCTTGGACCTCTAGCCAATATTCATCACACATTTGAGGTCAATATGGCAAGAAACTAGGTAAAAGATATCACACATGCCACAACATAAAGACAGGAAAAAGGTATGTGTGTTAAAGCTAAAACATATACACACCTCATATGTCACAATGTCACCACCCATCTCTTCGAAGGAGACATTACATACTTCTCCAGTTACAGATTGAATAGAAATTTCCATTTCTTCTTGTTGTAAGAAATTCATTATCTTAAATACAATGTCTTGCGTAATAGATAATAGGTATGTATCATTTAGTAAAGTCAAACAAAAAACGGCACAAGAAAGGAACTTCAATTCAAGAAAAAAATTTAAAAAAGAAGTTTGATTATGGATATGATATAAATATTTTTTTTAGTTACATTTGACTTCTATATTTTAAGAAATGGAGATATGAGACCCATAATAATTATCTCATTATTCATTGCTTTTTCTCCACGAATCTACACAAGTTATTCACCTTCCTCCTTAACCTCAAATCCTTTAAGTAATTCGTTAAAATGCAAAAGATGAAAAATAGTATATGTTTCAAGTCCAAGGAAAAACAAGAATTGAATGCACTAGAAGATGTTATGATAGAAGGGTCATGATATAGCCTATGCAAATAAAAGGAATATATAGTCATGATTGAACGAAACACACAAATAAAACTCTGACGTGTCACATGAATTGATGACAATGCCTTTATTATCTCATGAAACATAAAAAAGTAATTTATCAAGAGCATATATTTATTTTATCATTAGAGAGTCAATTAATTTTTGTATAGTTTGGGTCTTTTATTTCATCCTTGAATACTTGTCCATCAATTAATTATTGACATATCAACCCAAAATACATATCAAGGAAGCCAAGCAAAATAATAATCACTAATTACATCAATAAAGTTTTTAAAATTTATATAAATAATCTATACAAGCTAAATCTTCTCAAATTAGAACAAACAATGAAGACATAGATACCAAAGTTTTCTCCATGATTCAATGAAATTTGAGCGGTGTTAACATTAGCAAAAGATTTTCCAAAATCCACAGGAATGAAATTTGTGTTTGTTGTTAATCAACTAAAGAACTTTATTGAGAGAAGAAGAAAGTTTTGTGAATTGTAGGATTTTATCATTTGAGTTTAGTGTTTAAGTCACAGTTTGACCAAATTTATTATTTGGATTTTCTAAATATAAATTCTTTAAATGTTTGCCCAAATAGTCTCCTATATTACTGATATTTAATTTGTTCCCCTACGTTTTGTTCTTCAAAAATATAGTTACACAGAAATTAAGTATAATAGAACATTGATATGTTTAGGTTATCGCATGAGATTATTATAAATGAGTTTAAATTTTATGTCTAACTAGTAAACTTGTCCACTTTATGTGCGACATTAAAAATTAAATATACATAGTACAAACTAATCTCTTCTGAAATTTGAATATTTAGATATATTTATAAAATAAAATAAAAACATAGAAGATCTTGCTGAATTTCGAATTAATCTACTTCTAAAGGTTGAATATAAACATAAAATTAAACAAAAAGAAAAAATAAGAATAAAAATGGCTTAGAAGAAATCAAAACATGCTATACAAAGTACTTCCTTTTTATTCATCTCATCATCAGTCCTTGATGCTCTATTTTGAAAGAACAATTTATCAAATGGATCCGATCATTGGCCATTTTAAAAAATAATGTTTCACACACGCAATTAAACTTCGGCCTTAGCAAGCTAAACATTAATAATCAAATATTGAGGTTGATAATTAACAATAGACAAGACAGAATAAAAGACACTCTTATTACTTGGTAGCTAAGAAGCACAAAGAATAGAGTTCACTTAGTGCTAATACATTGCCTTCCTTTATTAGATTATAGAATCTCTTAGTTTTTTATTAGAGGGTTTGAACTCTAGCTCAAACTAAAATGGAAAAATCCGTATTGAGATGCTTTTTTCTTCAACGAAATTTATACACAAACATCGACAAAACTTATTTTTTCTAGAAACATCTTGTTTTGCAAGACCTTAACTCAAGGTCATACCACGATCGAACAGTTAAATATGGAGATGTTGTCACCCCCCGAGCCTACACCTTGGACGTGGCCGGCACTCGAGAACTATTGCTGGCCCCAAGCAAACCCTTGGCCTGGCTTACTTACTTACCAGTAGACTTAACTCAACAAAGATAAATTGATGTAATAAACTGGAATGTTATAAAGGAACATTCAACTGGCCAAGGCAACCTCAAGTCTCAACATAAGATAATGACAATGAAAAGACTAAAGAACTAACATCTGACTCTCTATAAAGCCTCTAAACAACTAAGATAGATGTCGGGACAAGATCTACGACATCCTAATGAACTAGTAATAAAACTGAAAGAAATAAAAGGGATCCTTCGGAAAGCAATGAGGCTCACCACCAGACTCTGAGTGCTCAACTGGATCAACGATGCGCTGGATGCTGATCCTGTGTCTATATCATAAGAAGATGTAGGCCAAATGGCATCAGTACATTGAATGTACGAGTATGCGAGGGGAATTTTAAAAAGAGACAAAAGCTTGAAAGGAACTGAAGAATTTACCTGGCTCAACAAAACTCAATTGATTTCAATATAAAGCAGTGTAAATAAATGCAGTATAAAGAAAAGCTTTAAAACATGGTTTTCAACTGTGTATTTAGAAATACAATAATAACTTTGTATGTATGCAAAGATACAATATGAACTTTGTTTGTATATGAGAAGACAAATTATTCTGATGTATATAAAAATACAAAATAATGTTGTGGGAGTTTCTCTAATCGACAACCATCACTTAAGAGCTATCGTGATGAAATAGCGTTTTGCCTCACGCTGCCAAGGCCGTCCTATACCTTGACATGAGTATAGAACCTAAACTATTAAGTGGATCCACTAGTCTATGCTAAAATGCACTAAGGAATCATCGAAAAAGTATGACCCTTTTTCTACCCATGGTGGCTACATGGTTTATGGCGGCTCGGAGTTTTCTGAACTCTCCCCCATATTGGTGCTCAATACTACTGCCAAAATATACTAGCTCTTTATGTTTAGAAACATAACTTCTTTCTCTAGTTTGAGATAATTGCTCAAAACTTAGCTCAAAGACTATCTTGGAAATCCCAGTTTCCTCTCTTGCTTAATTGTGAAAGCATTTACTCTTTAACTGAAAAACTAGCTCAAAGGCTCTTTATTGAAAAACTAGCTCAAAGGCTCTTTGGAAATCAAAGTTTCCTTTCTTATTTAAATGTGAAAATATTTTACTCTTTGGGAATACATTGTCCCGATATACTCTTTTGAAGAAATGAACTTCAAACTTTACTTTTTACTTAACTCAAAACTCGAGTCTTTAAACAAAGTTAAAACATTTGCAAAAGACTTTTGGAAGACTCTATGAATTTCTCTTGACTTGGATCTTAACTTCTCTTAACTTGACTCTTAACTTCTCTTGACTTGACTCTTAACTGATCCTTGACTTGAATCTTAACTTTTCTTGAATTGAATTATGGATTCAAGTATTGTGATTTGAGATAGGAAAGATCTCATGATGTTTAGAAGTGTTTTTAGATAGCTAAACATGAGAAAATATCAACAATTCAATGTCTGAAAGCTAGTCCGCGACGTGGAGATGTATTTAAATTTTTGGTCGCGAAATCAATTTTGAGGCAGAACGGTCCGTGACCGCTCTGCGATGCGAGGGGAAATTTTCAAATCTGAGGAACAGGTCTGCGACGCGGACCTGGTACCCAGATTTGCCCGACTTGTTCCTCCTTTGTTTTCTAGCCCCAATTCGCCTAATTTTGATTCTTTTTCTTCATATCTCTTTAGATTCAGGTACCCACAACATATACACAAGAATCTAACTCAAAGAAACTCTAATAATTAATCTTAAACTCTCAAGAACTCTTCAATCTCATCCCAAATTCAAGAACGAAAGCAATTCAAGAATATAACTCAAGAACATCAAATTCTCAATCTTTTTAGGATGAAATTACACTGAATGAAACATGTTTGGTGCGTGGGTGAACGAACCCAACGTTGTGTGAACTCACATACCTCGTAGGGATCACCCCTTGATGAAATCCACAAACGATTCGTGAAGATCTTGACGATCCTTGCTTCCTTTCCTCCTTTCTCCTCTTCTTTTCTCTTTTCTAAAAACCCTAACTCTTTTTCTAAAAGCGTAAACTGACTAATATCAGTTTATACCCCAATTAATTACCCAAAATGAAATAAAATAATTGGGTAAGGAAAAGATCATCATGCCCCTCTAAAATCCGGATTAGACTTTCCTTATTTGAACAGCCCAACTTTCAATGGGATAACTCACTCATACAAACTTGGAATCGGACAAACTCGACGGCGTTGGAAAGATTATTCCAAGATCTTTCCTAAGATATCTGGAAACACACCTAACTCATCTTGATATAGGAGTTATGGTCGTTTGAAGTTGACCAAAAACTCAAACTTAACTTAACCAATTTTCCAGATTTTTATTATTTCCAAAAATCACTCTTTCTAATTCTAGCTCTTTCTAGTTCTTTCAATTTATGAAATGTTACAGATGTATCACCCCAAAAATTTCTAGGTTAAGACTCGAATCACTCTTCATTTGTGAATAAGATCATACCGAGTGATTCTTTATTTTTCTTAGGTGTTAAGGTCAATTCTTTAGTGTGGGAATTATTTTGGTATGAATTAAGGACACTAGAATCCCTTAGCACAAAGTTGAGTTGAAAGCTTTCATATCGATTGAGTTTTAATATGAGATTTTACTTGGGTCAACTTTAAACTGCTAGTAAAAGTTTTATCACTCTTTGTTAATGTGACGTATATTTATTGCCATTAAAACTTTTGTAGTAGTAATATTTTTAATTACTTCTGTGTAATTTGTTATAATTTGAGTCTAGAAAATCACAGTACACAAGAAGAAACTAAGCACAAAATATATATAACATAGAGGTGTTTAAATATTATTACTAAAAATCAGTTTACAAAATACAGAAAGTATAAATAATAGTGTTATACCCAAATTGCATTAGCCCTTATAAGCAATTTGTTGAGCTTATTTCCCCTCAAATTAAGGCTGATTATCTCATTAGAACCACCAACTAATTCTGAACACAGTTGGCACACTAGGCTTACACCCTAATTTAACCAAAGCTTTCTTTATTTCCATCCCATTTGGAAGTTCATCAAGCTCATAAACTGTAGGGTTTCAATGCTGTAAGACATGCAACAACTACTCTTGGTGAAAATTACCAATGTACTTTCTACTCCTAACTTCATCACTCTTTCCAATGTAGATAGTAAAATTCGCGTCGAGAAAATAATAATCAAGAACAGAAAATTATGCAACAATCATTTTATTGATTTAAAGTGTGAGTGTTACAATCTCTATGATTCCTCTAAATTCTTCTTTTCAAATATAAATTCAAGGGCTCTTGAGCTTGATATTGAATTTGACTTTAACCTTAACTTGATCTTGATCTTGGATTCAAGGGCTTTGGAGCTTGTTCTTGAATCTTTGATGAATTTAATCTTTAATTTATCTTGATCTTGATCTTGACTTCTAGTTGAATTCAAGGGCTTCGAGTTTGATCTTGAATGTGTCTTGAACTTGATCTTAATTTTGACTTCTAGTTGAATTCAAGGGCTTTGAGCTTGATCTTAAATCTTGTAGTCTTGATCTTGATTTGTGGATTTGATGAACTTGATATGGACTTGAACTTGATGAACTTGATCTTGAACTTTGTTGTCAATCTGTGTTTAAAACAGAATTACTGATTTCAACAAACTTTGCAGAAACACGAAGTTACCAAAGTTTAATGAACCAGTAAGAACAGATGAACAGAAATTAATTCACAAAACTAAAATCTGTAAAACATACCAGAATCTGTAAAATCAAAACAGGAAGAAGATCAAGCCCACTGAATGCACAGTGTCCCCTTAAGGAAATTATTTCCCTCTAGTATCCGAGGTTTGATTTGGAATATGCCCTCCCAGGGTAGAATGATCTCAATCACCGGTGTATTTTTACCCAAAACACTGGTGTCAGCGAGCCACTCAACGGCAGTAAAGTACATGAAGAAACTTTGTGCAGAAGAAATCAAAAAAATTCGTAAGGAAAAAGTCTGAAGAATCAGTGGTATTTATAGCCAAGAGGAACTGGTTCCGAAAGGTTGCAACCATTCAGAATCCACACGACCATTCTTGAAAGTTTACAACCTTTCAAATGGTCATGGTTATTCCTGAAATTTGCAACCATTCAGAGTAGTCATTTCCAACGGCAGAAAATTCAAATAAAATGGGAAAGTTTAAATAAAACGGGTCGCGTGCGGATCCAAGTCGAGTCAGAACATTTCGATTAATTAACTAATTAATTGAAACGTTTTGGCCATTTAATTTATTTTAATTAATTAAATAAATAAATAACTAAATAATTAAAACAAACTTTGTCCAAAAATAATCTCTCGATCGATCATTTTCTGAAGTCGAGCCGAGCCGAGCGAGCGACGACGACGGCGCAAGGGGGGTCCCTCTTTCCAACCCTTTTAACAATTAGTAGAAGTGTTTCTTTATTTAAACTCTTCTATTTTTCTTTCCACCACTGATAAGGGACAAATGCCTTTTTACTAAAGCATAAGAGGACTTTTCAAGTTCCTCTTTTTTCATTTTCCTCCATTTCCCATTAAATCTTGCTATATACCCAACAATCCCCCACATGAATGGGCAATGGTTATAACATAAGGAATGCACAGACGAGTGTGTACTTTAGAAGCAAGGATCAATTGTATCTGGATAAGTAGGTTTCCCCTTGGACTTTTCGTAGTGAACATATGTCGGATATACTCGGCCAATCGGTAGATGTGATATCTTTGAACCGTCGAGCTTTGGTGTATATCTAGACAACCATATGTCACACAATTAACCCTTTACCATTTATGGTTCTTACGGTTGTGTTCGTTTCAGCCATGAAAACCTCCCGGTTTCATGAGTGTATAGAGAATAGGCTTTTGACATAAAATTCTCTTTGAAACGTCTTACACTTCACACTCACATAGGTGATTTCTAACCGTGTCATCTCATAGATACACTATTTGGTCAAATCTTCCAAACTTAGCAAATCATTAAAAACTTTAAGCTTTATTAACTCATTAACAAGCCTTAAAGTCTTAACCTTGTTCCTAAACGTTGTCTTCATCATGAGAATGGATTGAGTTGATTGACAATGTCGAACCGTCAATCACAACTTTGTTTTTCTCCTTGAATCTAGCTATTGGGATCTCCAGTCTGCTAGATAGAGTTACCGTCATGTTGACTTGTCCTAAGCCGTAAACCCATTCCCTTAGATGATCTTTCAACTGCCTCTCTCACTAGGCCTTTCGTTAGTGGATCTGACACATTATCGCTTGACTTCAAAGAGTCAATTGTGATAATTCCACTAGAGAGTAGTTGTCTTATGGTGTTATGTCTCCGTCGTATATGACGAGACTTCCCGTTGTACATGACGCTCCATGCCCTACCTATTATTGTTTGACTATCACAATGTATGCAAATAGGTCCTACAGGTTTGGGCCAGAATGGAATATCCTCTAAGAAATTCCGGAGCCATTCAGCTTCTTCACCAGCCTTATCTAAAGCAATAAATTCATATTCCATTGTGGAGCGAGCGATACATGTCTGTTTGGACGATTTCCAAGAGACTGCTCCTCCACCAAGTGTAAACACATAACCACTTGTGGATTTTACTTCATTTGACCCGGTGATCCAATTTGCATCACTATCTCCTTCATTCACAGCAGGATATTTATTATAATGCAAAGCATAGTGTTGTGTATGTGTCAGATACCCCAACATATGTTCCATTACCATCCAGTGAGTTTGATTCGGATTACTAGTGAACCGACAAAGTTTGCTAATAGCACATGCTATATCTGGTCACATACAATTCATAATATACATCAAGCTTCCCAACACTCTGGCATATTCCAATTGAGAGTCACTTTCACCTACATTCTTTTGAAATGTAAAGCTTAAATCAATTGGAGTTTTGACAACATTGAAATCCAAGTACTTGAACTTATCCAATACTCTTTCAATATAATGAGATTGAGATAATGCTAGTCCCTGAAGATTTTTGAGAATCCTGATCCCTAAGATCAAATCAACAACTCCTAAGTCCTTCATATCGAACTTGCTGGACAGCATGCACTTAGTAGCATTTATATAACCAATATCTTTACTCATTATTAACATGTCATAAACATACAGACAAACAATGACTTCATGATTCGAAACGTTTTAAATGTAAATACACTTATCACATTTGTTAATCTTGAATCCATTTGCCAACATTATTTGGTCAAATTTAGCATGCCATTGTTTGGGTGCTTGCTTCAACCCATAAAGCTACTTCACAAGTCTGCACACTTTATCTTCTTTAGTAGGAACCACAAACCCTTCAGGTTGTTCCATGTAAATTTCTTCCTCCAACTCTTCATTTAAGAAGGCTATTTTTACATCCATTTGGTGGATTTTAAGATCATGCACTGCCGCTAGTGCTATTAACATCCTAATTGATGTTATCCTTGTTACTGGAGAGTATGTATCAAAGTAGTCCAAACCTTCCTTTTGTCTATATCCTTTGACTACAAGTCTAGCCTTATATTTGTCAATAGTCCCATCGGCTTTCATTTTCCTTTTAAAGATCCACTTTGATCCTAAAGGTTTATTTCCTGGAGGAAGATCAGCCAATTCCCAAGTATGATTACTTAAAATTGATTCGATCTCACTATTGACTGCTTCATTCCAATAGACTGACTCAGATGAAGACATAGCTGCTTTAAATGTTGGAAGCTCATTTTCAAGCAAAAATGCCACAAAATCTGGTCCGAAAAAAGTGGATTTTCCATTGTTGATTACTACGCCTAGGATCCTCATTAGGTTGTGTATTTTCCATTGATTTTTCCCGTGGTCATTTAGGTCTTTCACTTGTCGACTCACAATCAGTTTTATACGGATAAATGTATTCAAAGAACTCAGCGTTATCTGACTCAATTACCGTATTCACATGAATTTCAAGATTATCAAATTTATGAACCAAAAACTGACAGGCCTTACTGTTCACAGCATATCCAATAAATACAAAATCCACTATTTTTTGTCCAATTTTCACCCTCTTAGGTAAAGGAACCTCTACCTTGGGTAGACACCCCCACACTTTGAAATATTTCAAGTTGGGTTTCATTCCTTTCCATAACTCATATGGAATCGATTGCGTTTTGCTACGGGGTACCCTATTGAGTATTCTGTTAGCCGTAAGGATGGCTTCCCCCCATAGGTTTCGCAGTG
Organism: Solanum acaule; assembly: GCA_036250505.1. Classification (NCBI taxonomy): domain Eukaryota; kingdom Viridiplantae; phylum Streptophyta; class Magnoliopsida; order Solanales; family Solanaceae; genus Solanum; species Solanum acaule. Next base: position 29,790 of record JAJOOR010011422.1, read on the forward strand.
AACCAGAACTGATTATCAAGGAATTCATTATTTCCTTTAATGTTATGTTCTTCCATTCAGCCAAACCATTTGACTGTGGTGTATAGGGTGCAGTAGTTTGATGGATAATACCATATTCTCAACATATCTCTACAAACGGAGATTCGTCTTCTCCACCCCTATCACTCCGAATCATTTTGATCATTAGATTCAATTGATTCTCCACTTCATTTTTGTATTGCTTAAATGCATCAATTGCTTCATCCTTACTATTAAGCAAATATACATAACAAAATTGAGTGCAATCGTCAATAAAAGTTATAAAATACCTTTTCCCATCACGAGATGGTGTCGACTTCATATCGCATATATCTGTGTGAATTAATTCTAAAGGTTTTGAATTTCTTTCAACAGACTTGTAAGGATGTTTAACAAACTTACTTTCTACACAAATTTTGCATTTCGATTTATCACATTTGAAATCAGGCAATACTTCTAAAGTAACCAATTTTCGCAAGGCTTTGTAATTTACATGTCCCAAACGGGCATGCCATAAATCATTTGACTCCAATAAGTAAACAGAAGCAGAATTCTTATTAATAATGTCAACAACCATTACATTCAGTTTGAAGAGGCCCTCAGTGAGGTAGCCTTTTCCAAAGAACATCTCATTCTTACTTATTACAACTTTGTCACTAACTAGGACACACTTAAACCCGTTCTTAACGAGCAGTGCTACAGAAACTAAATTCTTCTTAATAGTAGGAACGTGCAGAACGTTGTTCAGAGTCAACACCTTACCGGATGTCATCTTCAACATAACTTTCCCAGTTCCTGCAATCATTGTTGTTGTTGTGTTCCCCATGAACAAATCTTCATCGAACTCAGTAGGAGTGTACGTTGCAAAGGCTTCTTTCACAGAGCAAATATGTCGAGTGGCACCTGAGTCGAGAAACCACTCCTTGGGATTTCCAACTAAGTTGCACTCCAAGATCATTGCACAGAGGTCATCTGCATCTTTCATCTCTTCCACGATGTTAGCTTGACTTTTGCCTTTGTCTTTGTCTTTGTCTTTGTCCTTTCTTGGAGCACGACAGTCAGAAGACTTGTGACCAGCCTTACCACAGTTGTAACAATTGCCCTTGAATTTCTTCTTGGCTTGTTCTGACTTCTGTTCGTTGGACTTCTTTTTCTTCTTGCCTTTAGTAGGAGTTTCTTCAACAATATTAACTCCAATTATTGTCGAACTCTTACGAGACTTCTTTTCGGCGGTCTTGTTATCTTCCTCAATCTTGAGCCGAATCATAAGATCTTCAAGCTTCATTTCCTTACGTTTGTGCTTTAGATAATTCTTGAAGTCATTCCACGAATGAGGCAACTTCTCGATCATTGCAGCCACTTGAAAAGCTTCATTTAATACCATATCCACAGCAATTAGATCATGGAAAATAAGTTGAAGTTCCTGCACTTGTGATCCAACAATTATACTATCTGACATTTTATAGTTTAAAAACTTTGCGTCCATAAACTTTTTCAAGCATGCATCTTCTGTCTTATATTTCTTCTCAAGTGCATTCCACAATTCTTTCAAAGTTGTCATTGCACTATAGACATTGTATAAGTCATCCTCTAAAGCACTCAGAATATAGCCCTTACAAAGGAAGTCTGTCTGTGTCCATGCTTCAATAATCATGAACTTTTCTCTGTCTGACATATCAGCAGCAGGCACTGGAGTTTATTCATTGGTAAATTTCTGCAGACCAAGAGTGGTAAGCCAGAAAAATACCCGTTGTTGCCATCCTTTGAAATTCGTACCAGAGAATTTTCCCAATTTCTCTTCTGGTGGTACAACAGTTCGGGTTGGTATAGCAACAGCCACTGTAACATTGTTGTTTTCCATTTTTGATAAAAAAAAAATCGATACAGACTTAGTAAGCAATAACTTAAATTGCAAACAGAATAGGAGTATAAAACCACAAAGGTTTTTGTCTCCAACAGAAACACAGATTAACAAATAAATACAATTTCCTTAAGTTTGTTAGCAATCTGTGTTAAAAACCCAATATTATTGATTCAACAAACTTTGCAGAAACACGAAGTTACCAAAGTTTATCCGAACCAGTGAAGAAACAGATGAACAGAAATTAATTCACAAAAAAAACTAAAATATGTAAAACATACCAGAATCTAGAAAAACAGAACGGAAAAGATCAAGCCTACTGAATGCACAGTGTCCCCTTAAGGAAATTATTCCCCTCTAGTATCGCGAGGTTTGATTTGGAATATGTCCTCCCAGGATTGAATGATCGCAAGCACGAGTGTATTGATACCCAAAATGTTGGTGTCAGCGAACCACTCAACAGCAGTAAAGTACACGAAGAAATTTGTGCACAAGAAGAAGAAGAAATCAGAAATTTTCGTAAGTAACAAATCTGAAGAATAACATGTATTTATAGGCAAGAGGAACTGGTTCCGAAAGGTTACAACCTTTCAGAACAGTCATCTCCAACGGCGGAAAATTTAAATAAAATGGGAAAGTAATTTAAATAAATAATCTCTCAATCGATCATTTTCCAAAGCCGAAGCCGAGCGAGCGAGCGACGACGGCGGCGCGAGGGGGGTCCCTCTTTCCAACCCTTTTAACAATTAATAGAAGTGTTTCTCTATTTAAACTCTTCTATTTTTCTTTCCACCATCGATGAGGGACAAATGCCTTTTTACTAAAGCATAATTCAAGGGTCTTTGGAGCTTGTTCTTGAATCTTCGATGAACTTGAACTTTATCTTGATCTTGACTTCTAGTTGAATTCAAGGGCTTCGAGCTTGATCTTGAATCCAGTGGTCTTGATTTTGATCGTTCTTGATCTTGATCTTGATCTTGATCTTGATCTTGATCTTAAACTTAATCTTGAACTTGAACACTTGAATTCTTCAACTTCTAGTTTGTAGAGAAATTTGTGGCTTTTGATCCACGAGCTTTCTCTACCTTCTTGCTAGAATTCTTGGTTGGTTTTCTAAATTATGAGGATCCCTATTTATAGTTTTAGAATAGAGGAGTTGTGATAGGAATAGGATTCCCTTCGGCCCAATCAAATTTAAGTGATATGGCATATGGGCTTTATGGAACGGGTATTAATTAAATCCATATTTATTGGATTTAAATAATTAACTCGATTATATTAATCCACAATATTTATTTGGACTAATATATTTATGAATTTAATATAATTTGAATCATTTTATAAATTTTAAATAATTACATCCATATTCAAAAACTTCAACTATATAAATAAAGTATAATATATATGCTTTGCTAATTGCTAGTGTTTTCTTGGAGGATGAGATTGTTTGAGAAATCTTAACTTGAATATATAAGGGGCTAAAAAGGTGGGGTGTATGGGTGTGGAAAAAGTTGACAAACTAAATTTCCCATAAAGGCATGACTTATTCCAATTTAGTTTGTAAAAAACTAATGATATATAATGTAGTAAAACAAATGATATATAATGTAGTGGATGATTTGGCTAATTATCTAAAGCAGCACAGTGTAGACAACATTGCCCTCAAGCATGATAAGAAAATCAAAAAAGTTATTCCCCACAAAATCTTTGTAATTGACGCAAGTGATTTTTTCCCTTTTAGTTCCGTACTTAGCTTGCAGTATAATAAAGGTGAAAATAACCAACTCTCTAAGGTATGCTCACCTATCATTGATAGTCATCCGACCTTACAAATTTGATCTCATATAAATGGAGTTCCTAAGGTATAAGTATAGGAAAAATTATTTTGTATAAAATTAATTCAGTTGAGATTTTATAGCTAATTTTGTCTATACGCTAGACTTGTAAATTTATACAAAACTTGTATAGTTTTTGCGAGAATCTTAGTTTTTGCAAAGGAGTTATTGTTTGCGATTTGGAACAGTGGGTCGAGCTTAAGCTCCCCTAATTAGCTTTGTAATTTTATTCATATTAGTATTGTGATTTTATTCATCAATATAGAGGTCTCGCCCCGGTGATGATTTTTTTTAAAAAAAAGTATAATAATGGTGAAAATGTTAATAAACAAATTTAAAGTAGTTATATTGTACTATGTCATTGTGCTGATATCCATGCACGCGGAATATTCCAAACTTTTTCCCATTGTAACATATCTTTATAGTGGCAATAAATCAAAAAATTTGTGGCAATTATTTAGAGCCTGTTTGGATTGATGACTTAAAAAATAGTTTTTAAGTTAAAAATAAAAAGTCAAACTAAAATAACTTTAAATTAAAAAGATATTTGACTTATTTTAAAGTCATTTTTGACATTGTCAAACACTTCCTAACTTATTTTAAGTTATTTTTGACTTATTTTAAGTTATTTTTTATATTTGACAAACACTTCCAGAAGTAAAAAAAAAGGGACTTAAAAGTAGATTTGACCAACTTTTAAGTCAAGCTTAACAATTATAATATAATTAGTGATTATATATATTATATTTATCAATAAATAATATAATAATATGAGTACTTATAATTACCGACATTCTATATAGATATAGCTAAATACTTTAGGAAATCTGAATGTAATAACTCGCCTCAATTGCCATTAAATATAGTTGCAATACAATAAATATTAGAAGAAAAAGTTTATTGTCATTAAATGTTTATTTAGTAACTTAATAAAGAAAAGGGAGTCTATCCAACTAATTGAATAGTATCATATATATTCGCATCAATCTTTTAGATGTTGTAAAATGAAAATCTTGATCAGAACATATCTTATGGACATGCGCATGCATGTTGTACAAATGGAAGGAATTTTGGCTAATACTCAAAATGGCTCAAGGAAGAGAAAAGGGTCATTGTTATCTCGAAAGGCCACATATTTCATATCGATTGAGAACATAATTAAATAATAAAAACTTGCTCTCTCTAACAGTTTAAGTTAAGCTTTTAGATGAAATGGTCACACACTTCAACAATATCCGTCCAATGTATAAAACTATTGTTTGGAATGACGGTTTACATGGTACCATATAGAATATTATAGAACAGCCACAACAATATGAGACTGTTGATGTCACGACCCAAAAGTCGAGGTCATGATGGCGCACACCACGAAAATTCCAAAATGGTATGTAAGTCGAAAGAAATACATATACGAGTATACGAGACTAGTGGCGATCTGGAAGGCAGGATCGAGTTTGCAAGTTCCCTTCTATCCTTACTGAATTATTTTTTAGACTTTTAAGGATAAGGATAATCGACTCGTAGTCCTAACTCCCGACCATTTTATTCAGACGGTTATTCAAGATTTTATTGTATTTATAAAAACATTACATGCATTGTTTTTATAAAAGATTTTAAATGATCAAATAAAGTTATTTTGGTTTAACACCACTTAAAATAAGTCAATCCAAATAAACGATCTTGATTCAATCAAAGTTTACACTCTTGAATCTTTAGAAATTAAGCACAGATATAGTAATGAAGTGATCAACATAGAGATGCTAATAATATTATTTCTTAAAATCAGTTAACAAATACATAAAGTATAAATTAAATGGGAGAAAAGAGATCAAGAACAACAACTAGCTACCAGTAGATTAAATATTCAATAACTGGCTAGCTATCTATTTTTCTAAACGATCACAAATATATAGTTTTAATTATACCCAAATGGCTTTAGCCCTTATAAGCAATTGCTTGAGCTTATTGCCCCTCAAATTAAGGCTCATTATCTCATTTGAACCACCAACTAATTCCTTGCCAATGAACACTGCTGGCACACTAGGCTTACACCCTAATTCAACCAATGCTTTCTCCATTTCCATTCCATTTGGAAGTTCATCAAGCTCATAAATCGTAGGGTTTGCACCAAAACTACGAATTAGGGTTTCAATGCTGTGAGATATGCAACAATTACTCTTAGTGAAAATCACCACTGGACTTTCTCCTCCCAACTTCATCACCCTTTCCATATTCAACAAGTTCGAAAAAAAAGCTGTTATAATGTTTATTTCTTGATGATTGAAGGAAGATATGTTTTGAGAAATTTGAACTTAAATGAAGCTATATATAAGGGATTAAAGGTGAGTGTGGGAAAAGTTTATACGTAAAATATCCAAAGCATTTTGGATCATTGCAATTGTTTACACAAAAACAAAAAGACATGATATTTGGCTTATCCACCTGGAATCTTAAGCAACACAATTTAGACAACATGGTCCTCAAGATGGAAAAGGAAATCAAAAAAGTTATTCCCTAATATATGTATATTATTAATTATTTGACAAAAAAGTTTTCCATTTTTCTAGTTCTGTAGGGTTCAATGTAATTGTGATACATTAGATAAATTCTATGTCAGTAAAATGTTGATGAGATGTTGGGTATATAAGAAAACAAGTTTTAGACCTTTGTGACATGTTATAAAGTCCCACAAACCTAAATTAAAAGTGGACAATATTATTAGTGGGTTGAGCCTTTATAAATAATATCAAAGTGACTCAATATGCATCCTTGCGAAAACAAGCTCTTGCACATATAAAGAAAAAGTGTAGCCTTAGATGACAAATTTTAAGGTTGTCCGAGCACAGGGGCGGATCTACTGTATACGATGGGGGTTCGGACGAATCCACTGGCTTTTCCATAGATCATATATTTGTATTACAATATGAAGTGCAATGTATATATATATTTCCTGCGAACCCATAAACAAAGTGAAGCAATTGGCGCAGTAGTCGCTGCGCACCTAGCGAAGTTCTTCACCTCTGCAGAATGTGGGTTCGGAACCCCGTAGGTTTGTTTATATAAAAAAAAAAAAAAAAAATCGATAAGGAAATAGTATTTGTGTAGTAATTTTTTAAAAAATAACATAAAATCGACAAAGAATTAATTAAAAACATGCGTGGATTTATATAGAAAAGTTTACAAAAACAAAAAATTGGTAAATGATAAAGAAAAGAAAAATAGTATTTGTGTAGTTTACAAAAGCAATTGCTTGAGCTTATTGCCCCTTACATTCAAAAAGTTTAACTCAATTTTTTTCTCCAAAAGTTAGGGTTCTTGGGAAGTTAAGCTTGATATAACATTTGGCTACTGCAACCGTGGAAAGAGCTTTTTCCTCAATGAAGTTCATTAAAAATGACTTGCGAAGCATAATTGGTGATGACTTTTTAAATGATTGTTTAGTTTGTTATATAGAAGATGAATTATTTGATAGTGTACCTAATGATGTGATCATTGATCATTTTCAAAATATGACACCTCGTCGAGTGCAGTTGTAATGATAGTGCTTATATTCATATAATATTTAAGTAATTCGTCGTTTTTAGTGAATTAAATACTTGTATTTATTCGTTAATTTGATGATTGTTACTTTAGATTAAGATTGTTGTTCTTTTTAAAAATTTAGAACCCACTAACCTAAAATCCTGACTCCGCCTCGGACCGAGCATAGATCCAAATCAGACAGTATCACTAGTTGGAGGACCGATATAGATGGTATCACAGTCACTTCGAGTGCAACCTTGAGTGATGGTAGGACAAACATAAAATTCGATAAATCACAATCGATGATGGTGGAACAAATCTGAATATGGTCACTGAGTTCATAGGTGGGTGTATCATGTATGAAAGGATTCATTAATGCTACTTAGAGAAAATGAATCATAAAAATTACTCCCTCAATTTTACTTTATGTGTCTATAGTTTGATTTTAATTTTGTAGTCTTAAACTAAGTATTATTGGTATAATGTATCAAAATTTTCTAAGAATATTATGGTCTTAAATATATGTTGGTTGTAAAGAGTTACTAAAAGTTAGAAAGTGACATTCGTTTAAGACAAACTAATTAAACTGGAGGGAGCGGTAATGGCGAATCCCAATCTTTTGCCTTGTAAATAGATAATCATGAGTATATCCAACCAAGTAAAAAAACATATTCGCATCAATCCTTGTGTGATGTGGGGAAAAGAAAGCTTAAGAAGATGGAATATTTGTATATGTTGTACAAATGGTGTCCACATTATAACTATATCCGTACTTGTACAAAACAAGAAGATGTAATTTAATTTGTAGATTCTTCTTCTTTAGTTCACAAAATGATTTGCCCAAATTCCCTTTAAATATTCCAAACAGCTAATATGTAGAATGTGTATATATGTGTATACGTATCATCTTATCAAGTGATTCTCACAAAGAGAAAAATGGCTCAAGGGATAGAAATGGGTCGATGTTATCTCGAAAGGCCATATATAGTTTACATGGTAGAGCTACAACATGAGAATGTGGCAAAAAATGATTGTTATTTTATGATGACACCTAATATATTTACTAAAGAATCAGGTTCTTCAGTTGCTTTAAAGTATCGAATATAATTAACGCAAGAAGTTTTATAGTGAAAAACTCCTTGGTTAAGGGAGTAAATAACCACGACCTTCTCTCGTAGGTTTAACCTCAATCTCCACTAAAACAAGAATGGTTTAAGGTTAAAAATCTATAAGCAAAAGTAGGGTTTGTGATTTAGGATTCAGGGGTTATAAATATGCTTAAAACTCTGTCAATTAATAGAGGTAAAATTATAAACTCACTATATCAATCGATCATTGTTTTCTTAATAGGTGTGTCAAGTCAAAAATTTGACAAGTAAAAAATGACGGAGCAAGTAAACAATATGAACAAAAACTATTGCACCATACAAGTCCGCATGGTTGAATATTTATTGAGTCCTCACCATCACTAGTACTATCAACTATGCTATAATAATTTTACTTCTCTCATCATATTTTTTTTTTCCTGAATTAGATAGAATACAATTACAAAAAGATTTGCATCTATCCTATGATGTAACCTCTAATTGCCTACAAATAAGGTAATTAATTAACTACACAAAACAAAGATTTTATGCCCTCTATAATTGAACAAATGAAATTTGGCCCTTCAAGGTATCAACCAACATTTTTCTCCCTCATAGAGAATCAATTGAAGATAAGAATAAAATCAAATATTACCCTTTTTATTTTTCATTTTATCACACACGTGGATTTTATATAGAGAGAGAGAGAATCACCAAAGTTTGATACCTCTCATCCTGTTTTTCAAACAGCATGTACTAAGGATATCTTCTTTATATGGCAAATGCTTCAATATACTTCTATTTCATGGAAAAAAATTATTGTTTTTAAAGGACTTTTAGTGCATCTTTAATTGGTGTCATTTGGCAAGAGGTATATGTCATATGTCCACCTCTCTTGTAAGTGGTCTTAGTAATAAATAAGCTAAGATAGGGGTCGAGGCTAAACTCTCCACTCCATTTCCAATAATACTCGAATCAATGGATTTTTTAATTTTTTGAAATGTAAATGTTTTGTAAAGCTAGTCTCTTGTGAATTTAGAATTGCGTCATGTGAAATATTACTTCTATTGGGATGTTTTAACTAATTAAGCATTGTGTCACGTGAAATATTACTTTTTATCTATTTTTTTTTCTTTCAAAACTCGAACTTTTGACTTCTGATACATGGAGGGACCCTATCAATTACTATAGGATATCCCTCAGTCTTGCTAAAGACATCTTGAAAAATACTTTTTTTGTCCATCTTATTAAAAATAGATATTCATTTATATTTGTCCATTTTAAAAAATCAACGCTCCTCTTCTTCCAAGGCATTGAATAAATGACGAGAGTAACCCTAGAAGAGGAAGCAATCTCTGACATTTTATTATACTTTACTCCAAAAAACCAAATTTTTTACATACGGTTATAATTTGAATGGTCACTTTATGAATTTTTTATATTCATGTAAGTTTGAAATTATAAAAATATGAGTCAAGTGGTATTATTTACCTTTTTAAAATTAAACTAAAATTTAATTTTTGCAGTTATATTTTTTAAGATACGAATAGATTTAAATAGTTGCCAAGTGGCTAATTAATAAAATGCCACATATGTATTATTTGAAATTTAAAAAGGTGTAGTTATCAGCAATATTTAAAATTACATAGTTGCAGTAATTTCTTAGAATTTTATTAAGGTGTACATGGTTCAATTTCATTAAACATTTTGCAAAGTACCAGTTTCCTTTTTGGTATTTAACCATTCAGATCAATTTCCTTTGCATTCTGTAGGGAATTGGATTTGAAAAAGATGGCAATTGCAATTTGGCAACATAATTTAAAGGTGAAAGTTTACAACCGATCTTATTTACTTTATCATTAAAAAATTTGTAGTGAATTTTAAAGCTGTTCTAAAAATAACGGTGTGTGATTCCTTATTTCTTTTTGGAAGTTATCATATTTTTAATTTAATTTGAATAATAATAATAATATTTTTTAATTTTTTTTATAGAATTATTTAAATGTTGAATTTAGAAATTAATTATTTTTAAAATATAAAGATGTAAAAATTAAATATAAAATATTAAAATTAATAATATAATAATAATTATTATTATTATTATAATATATTTAAACTCTATCTATAATTAAAAGGTTTTAAGAATATCCTAAAATTAAGCCAATAACATACTTTTAAAATATAATCCATTTTTATCGACTGTTTTAAGATTTTTACTGTTAATTTAAATTCATACAATATTTGAATGAAATAAAAACTTCAAAATGAGGGGGCCAACTTTAATACATGGAATGAAATTAAAAAAATAAATTATGCCGCAAAGCACTGAATTCCTTGCGCCTTGCAAGGAGCATGGAATTTCGCCCCTTGCGGCGGCTGCCCTTATTTAAACGTCGTCAAATTCTCCATCAGAAAGTTTCCCTTTTGGTTGTATAATCAATTTTGTTGTCCTTTTGGAATTTTTGACAAATTTTCTTACCATTTTGGTTCCGGACTTGTTTATTAAAGTAGTTGGATATGCATAATATGGTTAAAACCGAAAAAACTAATCGAACTGATTTTTTTAAAATTTTGGTTTCGGTTTTCGGTTATTTCGGTCGGTTTCAATTTCAAATTTCAATATTTCAGTTTTTTGGTTCGGTTTTCGGTTTTTAGCTAAAACAATCGGTTAACCGAAAAAATCGAAATTATATATATATAAAATATTTTTTAGGGAAAATTGTATATAATAGCAAACTATTAATTCAAATTAAATGCTATAAATATAGTTTGATTTGATTGTACCCCATAGCAAACTGTTGCTATTTCGCCTCTCTCCAAGTGAATCTCGTTCTCTCCCTCGCCTCTCTCATTTTTTATACAAACGCAACTATATAAAATGTGTTTCTGTTTGTATAAAGTGAGAGAAAATTGTATATATACATATATTTTCGTTCCCCTCTCTCCCCTCTCCCAGATCTCGCTCGCCACTCTCCCAAATCTCGCTTGCTCACTCGCCTCTCTCACTTTATCCAAAAACGCAAATGTATAAAATGTGTTTGTGTTTGTATAAAGTGAGAGAAAATTGTCTATATACATATTTTTTCGTTCCCCTCTCCCAGATCTCACTCGCCACTCTCCCAGATCTCGCTCGCTCACTCGCCTCTCTCACTTTATACAAACAGAAACGAAATGTATAAATTGCACTTCTGTTTGTATAAAGTGAGAGAAAATTGTATATACACATGCAAATACATATATCTTCATCCTATACACTTATAATTATACAATATAAATATTTGTCTGCCCAGAAATATACAACTGCTTTCTTTTGTATAATTATACAAACTGTTTTCTTTTGTATATGTATATCGAATTATACAACTGCTTTCTTTGTATATGTATAGCGAATTATATATATATATGTTTGTTATGGAGCGCAATTATGCAAATTTTGTTATAGCATACAAATATGAATTTTGTGTTTGGTATATGTGAAAGTTGCTCTATTTTTTACACCCTCAATTAAGTTACTTCAGCCCATAGCCCACAACCCATATTGAAATTAGGCCCAAATTCCAATCAGAAATCCCTAAACTGATAATTTGAAATCCTCAACTCAGACAGTAACTCCCATCTCTCAACTCTCTATCGTTAGTCGTCACTCCTCACTCGACTTGGAATTATCAGTTACGACTTACGCCGCAGCCCGCCAACCTGTCGTCTCTCAACAGTCAACTCTCATCTCTGACTCTCACTGAGTACTCGCAGCTCGCAATGCTTCTCACTGGCCACTGCTCAGTGCTTGCTCGCGATGCACGCCTCGAAGGTCAGTGCTCATCGCGTCGCAACTCTCATCTGGAAATTTTTATTTTGATGGTAAATTAATAATGGAATTCAATAAATTTGTGGAAAACAACACGAGTAGGCAGTAACAGAGCAGTGTAGCACTCTAGAGCAGAGCAAAATCTGTAAGCATTGTTAGAGATTCTTGAAGTGAAACAACAAAAGAAATTGTTAGATACACATTAAAAGCAAAATCTGATGAAAACCCATGGCAAGAATATGAAAAGCATGTATTGCATCCTCTGTTGTTTTTTTAATCATTGAATGCAAGTATGCAACTATGTGATTTGTGAATTGTAATATTGTACTGCGTCTTTTTGTAATTAAGTTGCAACTCTGTTGACATTTGTGTTAAATAAGTATTCATGAAGTAGTGTTGAGTCATGAGCAGTGGCGGATCTAGGATTTAGAGTCTGTGGGTGTCAAATAAGACTTATCGATAACAATTATAAAAAAATAAAAAAAATGTGCCAGCTGTTTTTCCTTAAAAAAACATGTTTGGAGCCTCTTTTTTTTCTTAAAAAACGTCTGCAGCAAATTTCTCAAAAAAATAGGTACAAATGGGATTCGAACCCGCAACATCAGCCTTCTAAAGTTGCCCTCCTATCGTGGCACCACAAGCCAGTTTTGTTCTCTGGGTGGCACACTTTATATTTATATAAATATTATATATATATACCTATGTATATATCGAGTTTCTATCGAAGTTCGGGGTGGCGTGTCACCCCCACACCCCTTCATAGATCCGCCCCTGGTCATGAGTGTCTAATGTCTATCATCTTTTAGAGTTAGTTATTGTTAGTGTACATTTGTAAGCATGCTTGTGGCTATTTTCCGGTGCATTTGTATGTAGAGGACATCGAAGCATTTGATCCTAATAAGGCTTACAGTAAATTAGTGACTACTATCCATCCTTGATAAGTATAAATAAATTAACTTTCTTTAATTTTTGCCACTGTTAATTAAATTTGGTTAAATTGAACCGAACCGAATTTATTTCAATTTGGTTGCCAAATCAAAAACCGAAAAATCAACCAAAATTCATAAACCGAATCGAATCGACCAAACGCCCAACCCTAGATACACTAGATTTTCTTTGTTGGCAGGGTTTTTGCTCAATTTTTTTAATCATATTTGAATTTTATTACTTTTCAGAGAAAAGTTCTATATAACTGTTTTTACTTTTTCTGAAAAGATAATATAAATCTTTTTCATATTAATTATTTCTTTCTTGGAAGAAAAGTTTGGATTTTGTTGGTCATCCAGTATTGTAAAGAATCTAGCTTGATCAATTTCGATGATCCCAATTATTGTTTGTCTACCATTATTTTTATCGTTCTAGGTGTGGTCATGATGATATATCCTTGTTCATTTGTGGTTTGAGTCCCCTTCAACATTTGGGTTGACAACATCGTCCGCGGGATTATTCAGCAAGTGGTCAGTATTTTGGCGTTGTTATTGTTAATATGATTGTTGTTTTCAGTATCATCCATATTGAGTTGATTAGCTATGTATGTCACTTCATTGAAACAAAGTTTGTTAGAATAAGATTAGTGAGATCAAAACAATTTTACAATTACCCTAAGCCACACAGTGGACGTCAAACTATTTACCCCAAAAAGGTATTGTTAAATTTATACGTGAGGTCTAAAGGATAAGAAATAAAGTTTTGATGCTAAACATAGAATATAATCGACTAATAACTGGAGGAAAAAAAACAGATGAAGAATTAAAAATTAATTAAGTAAATAAAGAATTAAGATCATAACTTGTGTTGACTTAATTCCAGTGATGTCATTAATTTGGATATATCATTGTATGAGTTAGGCTGGGTTGATGAGCTTAATCATAAGACAAATGATACATTTGCTTGAAAAAGTAAAGAAAGTTCTAGCATTCAGTAGAATATATTGCGTGTCTTTATATAATGATAATCCTACAACTTATATAGAGTGGCGGATCCAGGATTTCTATTAAGGGGGTTCGGAAAAAAAAATAGTGCTTAAGATTTGGTCTTGGAACCTGGAGGTGAGTTTTGAACCCCTCAACCACTAAGTCAACCTCTAAGCTTTGACGAAACCAGCAGTATAAGCTGGGACGCAATTACCATCCTCCATTAATGGAGGTTGAGCTCTCACCAACAATCAGAGAGGAAAGAAAAGATATTATTGAGAATGAAAAACTTGCTTTAATCAATACAATGTATGTGTATATATACACACTGATAGAAGTCTAACAATCCTAACAAACTCAACTGACTGAAATTACAAACTTGTAAATTCCTAACTAACTAACTAACTATGTGAATGAACAGTGCACTGTCAACTAACTAATAACTAAGCTAAGCTAATCTTATC
>JAJOOR010011423.1:0-39902 GCA_036250505.1 Solanum acaule
CATAGGATAGGTAATGGCCCACCTAATTCATTTTGAGCTAAAAGATATGACCATTTAAAGTTGACCCTTACAACTCACTAGTTCAAATGACTAGTTTCCGGACGTCACTGTCATTTCTCATCATTTCATCAAGTTCTCAACTCCAAACACATATGTGAGGCTCTAGTTTCACTAGTTCATTTTTAGGGTCGTTACACACACTCCAGCAAGACCCTTCAATTGGTATGCAACTAGTTCCACTCTCTCGGCATCAACAACATCCATAACATCAAAAACCTTCAAAATATCCTAAACAAAGTTTTCTGGATTCTCAATGACACTTGTACTTGTGAAGCTTGGAGGATTTATCCTTAGGAACACACAGATTCTAGACGTATCAGCCATATCTGGTCGAAAATGGCTTTTTTTCCCAACTTAGTGGGTCACAACTTGATTCAGCATTCAGATAGCTTCCCGAAATTCAGCATCAGTTACCTCTCTTTGGGATTGCACTTCTGGTGCATTAGGTAACCCTTATTCCTCAATGTTCCTCTTGGCGGAACGACCTTAGAAAACTCTTCGTGGAGACATGATCTGAAAGATACCCGCAAACACGAGTTAGAAAAAAACTTTTATAGAGACGAACTCTATCGCATGAAATGTTTCTGAAAGAAGTGAGATAGTTCTTGAATGTTACAGCCTCCTAATTATAAATGTGGTGTGCTTCACACCAATAACTAGGACTCTACAGACACGACTTCATCGACTCCATAAAAATCTTAAACTCTGTGCTCTGATACCAAGTTTTTCACGCCCTGAGCCTATACCTTAGGCGGGACAGGCAGTCGAGAACTATTGATGGCTCCAAGCGAACCCTTTGCTCTGCTTACTCAGCAGATGACTTTACTCAATAATAACTAGGATGTTGTAAAGAAACATTCAACTTTTTATTAAGGCAACTCAAGTCTTATAATCAAAACAACTTAAATGCATAAGACTAATGAACTATTAATGTCTAACTGTCTATGAAGCTTCTAATACTATGAGGGTTGTTAGGTTTTAGCTATTAAAATATCATGTTGTATTATTGTTTTTGCCTAGATTCATGCATAAACTCAGAACCCTAGCTATGTAGTTCTTTTAGTTCAGGAATTACACATGCTAGGTCAGTAAACACTACAATAAAAGGGTCACTAGGGATGAGAAATATGGTCCCAAAAGGTCTAATTCTGGTCTTTATATGTCATTTTCAATGAGAAATATCTGGTCGCCAACCGTTCTTATATGTTGCATCGCTAAAGATCAATAGGGACGAAATTTAGGTGCCGGTCCTTAAAAATATTTTGTGAGCGGATAATGTTCTAGTCTTGAAAATTCATTTAGGGACAACACTTCTTGGACTTAAATACAACATTTAATTGGAGCCTTAAAATTTTATGAAGAACTTCTCTACTCCTTTTAAGGTTATCACTACCAAAAATCTAGTCCATAAAAAATTTTAAGGACTCAAACATTGTTGGTCCCTAAAGTTGTATTTAAAAATTATTTATTAATTATTTGATATTAAGGATGATTTATGGCCAGAAAATGTGGTACATAAATAACACGTAATTTTTCCTCCCATGGCACTCTTAGATAATATAGATAACTTAATGCATCTAGATAATTTTAATTGAAATTATTTATTAACATCCCACAAACAATATTGTTCACATAAATATAGTCACAGGCCTATTAGACAACTCATTCACCAAAAAAACTAACATGTGTAAGTTTTTAATATAGTGTATTGCCCAACAATTCTTACAAATAGATAATTAATTTGTCAATTTTTTTGAAGTATTACAACTTGCTTCTTGTCTTGTAAACCCATGTCTCCAAATCCTAGAAAACGTACAAAATAAATTTGTTTTAAAAAAAAAAAATTATGTGCACAACAAAATCACACAATATATTTTATTATTGATAAGAAATAAGAAATTATGTGCACAACCAAACACTTCAATGTCATTCAAAATATTGTTAGAAGGCAATCTTCTCTTTGGTTCCCTTGCTATGCTTGGATAAGAAACCTAAAAACTTACTCACAAGAGAACTCATAAAGTATGTCTTTTAAGTATTCTTTTATCACAAATCCATTAAGCTGGTCCTACTCACGAGAAATCAAAACTAGGAACATAAAAAATAAATAAGAATACCTTATATAACAACATGAGTGCGCGCAGAAAATTGGTGTTCATGTCCAATAACTAAGGTCAAAATAATGTTCATCCTCAAAAAGAAATCCAAACTTGATGTAGTTTCATAATAGTAATAACAATATTAGGTCATCGTTACTTTGGATTCTTATAGTTTGGACCCTGTTCACATAATTGATAGCTGGAAGATAGAAGCTTATTAATGATCGATTGTGCTGGGATATAGTCAATCAACTTCTTATCTTGCATAATAGATGCCCCAAATTCAAGTGAGCACCTGGCAATCAATCATTTGAAAATTTACTGCTAAAATTGTAGCAACAATACAACAACAACAAACCTAGTATAATTACACAAATATAGTCTAGCGAGTGTGGTGCTGTTAAAGTGAAACAACGATAATAGGGAGAAGAATTCTGATAATTATATTGCTTTCAAGGTAAAGACAACATATCCAAAGAAGTATTGTGTAAAGACCAACACTTGAATATTTTCATGCCTTACTCTTCCAGCGATATCATAATTACTATGCAACCGTAGAAAGAGGCTGCATCAGTCATACAATGCAAGGATAAATTCCTGCTTTAAAGTGTTACTGCAACCTTTAGAACTACTGCAAAGGACATTACTCCCGATATGTTCAATAAGGAGTCAGGGAATTATGTAGAGGACTGCAAGTTGAAAGTGATATATGTTCCACCTCAAGTGACACTGCCCATAAGGGAGGAGTCTGAGAAATGTTCTTCTCTTAGGGCTTTAGTATCAGAAAATAGAACTGTAAACACATCTTAGCTTAATAGTATTTCAAGGTCATATAATTTACCGTAAGACAACTCGTTGGAGACAAAGGCACTAATTTGAAAGCTTACACAAGAGAAAATTTCTATTATGCAGCAAAAAAACAAGCTTCAGCAAGAATTGAATCTCTTCAAAAAGGAACATAACTGAAGTCATGGAGGTATCCCATCTATATATTTCTCATCATTGCATTACTCGACATCCTTATGGGTTATCTTCTCAACGAGACATAATCCTTACCCATTCTTTTTATATTTTCAATGCTCCAGTTGTTTGAAAATTTTCAAAACCTTAAGTTAGTTAGTTGTATGTTTGACTTAAATGTATACAAGTTAGTTTCATTAGTTTTGTAATGGCCTTGTGCTTCATGAAATCATCATATAACAAACTAGTTTCACATACTACTTTCGGCAACTCGAGAACACAACATTAGTGTATTGATCTAGTGTATTCCTAAGTTATGAATACAACTAAGCGTTGGATATTATTGACAAGTCATTGTTGTAGATTTACTTTATTGACATGACGAATTAGTTGGATTTGAAAAAAAGACAAGAATTTTAAAAAACAGAAACACACTAGTAGCACTAACTTGTCCCTTGGCAATGTCTTGTTAATTTCCCGTCTTCCTCTGTTTCCTGATATCAGTTATTTATCTTAGCAGCAGGTACTCCAATAACTCTGTTGGAATTCATTCATATTTTTATACTCCTGATACTCCAAAATGAACACAGCGAAATTGTCAAATCCAAATAGAAGATGAAAATTTCAAAAGAACCGTAGAGATCTTAAATAACATCTTTGTTTGTGAACTAATTTTATTTCATAAATAATGTCATGATGTAGTTAAAAACCAATCAGAATTCAATGCTTTTAAGAAATAAATTAGTCCAATGCAGAATAGTTAAGAGCAGTATTCTTGCTTTTATCCAATGCATCAACCTTTGCCCCAGCATCAATAAGGAGTTGTGCACAATTGACTTGAAATAAACAAAATAAAGAACCTCTTTATCTCTGAAAATTTTTGATGAAACATTGGCTTACTTCAATGTTAATATACTCTCAAATAACATGTAATCAACCTTAAACCTCCTATATCGACAATATGGAAATTTCCTTATGCGAGGATGTTGAAATTTTTTCATTTCTTTTTTTCCTTATTGATGAGTTCTGGTAAAATGATACTATTATTGTGTCTCTCACCCCAAATAGGAAAAGTATGTAATGTGTATTTTTAATAAGGTAAAAGTAAACACGAAGAAGTATATAATGATTTCCTAGCTCTGAATATGAAGCAAAAAGAGTGCTTACCAAAACAGTTTTACAAGGAAAAGAAACAATATATCATAACTTTATATCAAACCCATGCCATCAAGTGTGGTTACACACCATTACAGTTGAACTTATAAATTTGGCAAAACTGTTGTTATTCAGACTAAATTACTAAGGCTAAACAAGCTGAAAAGAAACTATACCATCAAATTAAAAAAAGTTTGAGGATTAGATTTCATCAGGGTAAATGGACATTTTCAAAATAGTAAAAATGGTTAGAATTAAACAAAACATAAAATATAAAAGAGTTCCAAAGTACACAAATTATGAGGGAGAAGTAAATGGTGCTTTTAGAAAGAAGTAATTATTGAAAGAAAGCTTCAGAACTTTGATAGATACATAAGGAAGCCAAAAAGGATCACCTAGAAAAATGTGCATACATGAATATACTGAAGGTCCTATATGAACATCATATCGATCAACTTCTTATCTCGCCATATCCACAACCAAAATGCAATGTTGTCCTTCCTTCTGAATATTCTTTATCTTTGTCAGCACTAGCAACTACTGTAGCCTTCAAGCCCGAAACTCCAATTAAACCAATTATGTATTTAGATGGACAATACTGTAAGTCTCGAATGTGATCATGGGTATAATTTGATTTTAAGGTAAAGGAAAATATAGTCATAGGCATATTGACACAAATTGGCTTTCTGATATAATAAAAAATGAAATGGATGTTCATAATAAAAGCAAAGAGAAATAAGAAAATGTGTAATTCACCAAATTGTACTTATAATGTTCACATCAAAAGGATCATAAGTGTAATTAAGGAATACATCATGTAAGCATGGAGTTGATAGAAGGGTTATTTCAGACTAGAAGGGGAAGGAGTTACGAACAAGTTAAAGGTTTCTGAACAAAATCGCTAAATAGAACTACCACGTACCTACATTTAAGCCCCAACAACAAAAGGAAGTCGACTTTAACAACAGATGAACAGTGATGAACAACAGATTCATCTTTATTTATCTCTTTTGTTTCATCTGGCCCAGGTCTAATTTTTGTTGTTTTCCCATTCAACAGTTCTTTTGTGTAGAACTGTAACTATTTTGTGCAATCTCCCACAATATCCTTGCTAATGTTGGAACCCACCTTACCAAATTTTTAGATCTCAAATAAATAATTTATCAATTTCTATAGATAGCAATGCTATAACATGTGGATAACATATAATCACATTGTACGTAAAATGCGAATATTTAATATCTCTGAAACACTAAGAAGGCATTATGTATACCCACTTCAATATCAATATAATAATCTCAAAATTAACCTTAACTCATCAAATAATTCTCACTTGAAGAATCAAGTTCTTAATAGCAAAGATAACCCTAATTCTAGAATCAATACCATTCGGAAAGAGGACAGTTCATCTAAAATAATTTTAATATGGAATATCAATTTACTCCTCTTGAAAGATAAACGTGTAACAAAACTATGAGGCCAAACACAAAATAGAAAGGATTATTTGAGCTGGGTATAAACAAAACATCTAACTAAATAGAGATATTCGAAGAGATCAATGGTGTTTGTATTTGGCTCCAAACTCGACCATGAAATTTCTATGAAAAAAATCAAATGTAGAAGAGACGATGGCCGCATGAGGAACTAGAGGTTTGGGGAGAACTTAAGAAGAGAGTTGTTGAAATTGCTCAACTGAGATGGCGTTTAATAGGGTTTTGAGACATCGAGTAGTTTTTTACCCTTCAAGTTTACGTTTAGTTTTTCTTTATTTATTTCACTCTTTTTAAGAGTCAAATTTATAAATTGATGCTCTGTCCCATTTAGTTTGGGGTATAGGGAGCAGTTTCTCATCATTTTAGGAACCATATTTAGTCCCTTCGCTATAAATTCAAGAAATAGGGTCCAAAAACACATCTCGTCCTTATAGATATACATTTAGGGACTAGATTTTTCATCTATCCCAAACCGCTGGTGTTAAATAAGGCTTTTTCTTGTAGTGAAATTCAGTTATATATTAACATGCCTCATAAAGTGTATTAATGTTGCATTCTCAGTTTGCATGTCAGTATTTTGAGCTATCCAATATTGCAACATTTGATTCATAAAGTGTTTATTACTTAATCATATGGGAAGCATAATACCTAGTGGACTAGGGTCAGTAACCCTCAAGTCCCAGAACTATGTGCCCCGTAGGTTGTAAGTCCCCTTTGTGGACATCATTTTAGTGACCACGCCAGCATGCCTCTATATCTCTGGCAGGGTATATTGGATCCTCTAGATAGGGCGTATACATCGGACTCCATATTTAGCTCATGTGGTTTTATGTAGGTTATTATTATCTCCCTTATAGTTCAGTCAGGTTCTATTGAATTGACCATGTTATCAGTACAGTAAATTTAGTATTCAGTCTCGTCATGTTATAAACTAGGTCAATGCATTCAGTTTAGCCATGTGCAGTATTTTCAGTATCCTTATCATGTTCAGATTTATCCTTGCTATTTATGCTTTGGTTCATTTATGTTATTATTGATCTTTACTCCATCTTGCATGCTTAGTACCTTTTAAGTACTGACACATACTCTGCATTACATCTTCTCGTGATGTAGGCTCAGTTCCTCATCAGTCAAATCATGCGTAGATCAGTTTCGGATCTTCAGTTCAGCAGAATTATAGTGGTGAGTCATCATTATTCGAGGATTGGTGACATGATTATCTTTCTTGCTTTTAGCTATAGTTTTAGTTTTGCTAGATCTAGCTGGGGCATGTCCTAGCATTTCTAGTCAATAGAGGTTATATTTCAGGCATAGTTAGATTCAGCTATAGTGGTAGCGTTTGATTTTCCATTTGTATTTAAACTCACTTTTTTCATATATTCACATTTAGCATATGGGTATTCCCCATAACTTCATTTCAGATTTATTTACATGATTTAGCTTCCCCATATTATTCAGAAATTTAGTTTATCTTTAGTATGCTTATGATATGCCAGCAGGGTTAGCTTGGGGCCATTCGTGATCCTAGATCCCGTGTCCGCGTCCAGGAGATATCCTCGGGGTGTGACAAACTTGGGATCAGAGCACAAGGTTTAAGAGTCCTAGGATGTTTGAAAAGCCGCACTAAGTAGAGTCCTTTTCATGGGTGTGAAGTGCACCACATCTAATAAGAAAGAGGCTGCGAACTATTTTAGAAAATCTTCAATTTCGTTGTTACTTTTATCGTGCGTAAGGTATGATTTAATTCCTTGTCCTAATCCTTCATTATGCATTTTTAGATCATGCCTCCTCATAGAGCTTATGTAAGGAATGTGAATGCCAGGAATGCAAACACAGCTCCTCAAGTCCCAGATCAGGAAGTTTCGAATGTTGAATACCGGAACGCGATCCAGTTGTTGGCTTAGAGTGTGATGAACAAGAACAATCAGCAGGTTCCAGTTCTGGCAAATGTTAATGTTGGGTCAACTGTAGCAAGAGTTCGAAAGTTTGTTAGGATGAATCTACCAAAGTTCTTAGGATTGCAGATTGGTGAGGATCCCCAAAACTTCATTGATGAGGTCAAGAAGATCTTTGGAGTGATGCAGGTAACTGGGAATGATCAGGTTGAGTTGGCATCTTACCAGCTTAAGGATGTGGATCATATCTAGTATACTCAGTGGAAAGAGAACAGGGGTACAAATGCATCTCCTATCACTTGTGAATGCTTTAGTGAGACCTTTCAGGACAGGTTCTTCCCAAGAGAGTTGAGAAAGGTAAAAGCTTAGGAGTTTATGAATTTGAGGCCGAGTTCTATGACAATCCAAGACTATGGACTCAAGTTCACCCAGCTCTCCAGGTATGCTCCTCACATTGTTGCTGGATTCAGGGCTCAAATGAACAAGTTCATGTATGTGGTATTCGATCTTGTGAAAACAGAGTGTAGGAATGCCATGTTGCTTGAAGATATGAACATCTCTAGGCTCATGACTAATGCTCTGCAGGTTGAGGGTGGTAAGCTTAGGGAACAAGCCAAGGAAAATAAGAAGGCTAGGACAGGCAACTATGACTATTATCAACAGAAATTAGGTGTTGGAAATCACTCGTAGTTTCAGCAGAAGTCTTCAGCTCCAACACCTTCATCAACTAGTGTTCCATCATCCAAGTTCTGAAATGATAAGAAAGGTAGGGAATCAGGCTCTAAGTCTCAGGGGAGTGTTTCAGGCACCATGACCAACCCAACTTATCCAAAGTGTGCTAAGAACTATCTGGACAAGTGTCCTGCAGGAAAGGAAGGATATTTTGGGTGTGGTCAGTCTGGTCACAGGTTGAAAGATTGTCCTTCTAAACAAGGTCAAGGAGGTAACACTGGTAGAGCTCAGTCCACAACTTTAGCAGCACCAACAAGTTCCCCGACTCAGCAAGGTAACGCATCTAGTACAGGTGGCTATCAACGCCAAAACAGGTTGTATGCTCTCTAGGCTCGCTAGGATCAGGAAGATTCTCCTGATGTAGTCACTGGTACATTACGAGTCTTTGACTTAGATGTTTCTGCATTGTTAGATCCAGGGGGTACTCTTTCCTTTGTAAATCCTTTTATAGGAGTAAAATTTGATATTAGTCTAGAAACTCTCTTAGAACTCTACCCAATCTCTACTTCAGTCGGTGATGGGTCATAGCTAGATCGGTATACAAATATTACCTTGTCACAGCCTTCCAGAAAATCACCTCAACAGATCTTGTAGAGTTAAAAATGGTAGACTTCGATATCATTCTAGGCATGGATTGTTTACATTCATGTTCTGCCTTAGTCGATTGTAGAACTAGGATTGTTTGTTTTCAGTTTCCAGAAGAACCAATCATAGAATGGAAGGGAAGTACCTTAGCGTCTACGATTCGTTCATTTCTTTCCTTATGGCTAGAAAGATGATTTCTAAGGGGTATCTCTATCACCTAGTTCGGGTTAAGTTTACAAGCTCTGAAACCCCAACCCTTGAGTTAGTTCCTGTAGTTAATGAGTTCCCAGAAGTGTCTCCATAAGATCTTCCCAGAGTTCCTCCCGAAAGGGAAATCGACTTTCGAATTGATCTCTCCCGATACCCAGCCTATTTCTATTCCTCCATACAAAATGGCTCCAGCTGAGCTTAAGGAATTGAAAGAGAAATTGAAAGACCTTTTAGATAAGGGCTTCATCAGGCATATCATTTCTCCAAGGGGTGCACCAGTGTTGTTCGTGAAGAAGAAATATGGTTCTCTCCGAATGTACATTGATTATAGGAAGTTGAACAAAGTTACAATCAAGAATAAGTATCCCATCCCCAGGATTGATGACTTGTTTGACCAACTTCAACGTTCTAGTTATTTCTCAAAGATAGACCTCAGATCCGGTTATCATCAGTTC
Organism: Solanum acaule; assembly: GCA_036250505.1. NCBI lineage: Eukaryota > Viridiplantae > Streptophyta > Magnoliopsida > Solanales > Solanaceae > Solanum > Solanum acaule. The sequence continues at coordinate 9,645 of JAJOOR010011423.1, forward strand.
AGAGTCAGAGATAGTGATATACCAAAAAGAACCTTCAGAACTCGGTATGGTCATTATGAATTTGTAGTTATGTCATTTGGACTAACCAATGCTCCTACAACTTTCATGGACCTGATGAATAGGGTATTCAATCAATACTTGGACTTGTTCGTTATCGTCTTTGTTGATGATATCCTCATTTACTCTAGGAATGGGGAAGAACATGTGAGTCATTTGAGGGTTGTTCTACATACTCTCTAAGATCGCCACTTATTCGCTAAGTTAAAAAAATGTGAGTTTTGGTTGCAGTCAGTTGCTTTCCTTGTTCATATTGTATCTAGCGAAGGGATTCGAGTGGATTCTCAAAAAATAGAAGCAGTGAAACAATGGCCCAAACCTACCTCTCCTACATATATCAAAAGTTTCTTGGATTTAACTGACTATTACAAAAGGCTCGTGAAAGGATTTTGTCATGACCCAAGGCTACCCCCTAGATGTGAAATGGTGTACTGGACCCCGAATGGGTCTCATACAAGCCTCATAGCATTCTTGAACATAAGAGCATAGGAAAATAAGGCGGAATTTAAAACTTTCTTTAAAATCGAAATCATTTTCTCAAAAAAGCAAGCAGAAGATTTCTATACCATGTCTCGAACCATCTAATACTTTGAATACAACTTTGGGACATAGCCCACATAAAACTCTAAACATATAATAAAAGACATAAAGGGGACATAGTGGTTTAATCCTCAAAACTATGAGGAGTCACCAAGTCTTCATCTCCAAGCTCCTTAGAAACATATTCTTCAAGTAAAGAACACCAAATCTCCACAACCCTACAATTTGGTCAAAATTGAGAAATATGAGTTAGGACAATTAAGTACTAAGTATGGAAGCCACGCAAAAACCATGCTTCAAACGTACATTTTATTTGAAAGCCATACTTGTATGCCATTTTGATAAAACTTTATGAACATAAACATAAGAGGCATATTATACAAACGTAACCAACATACAAGTCATTTCATCACATTAGACACATAATCAATATATAAACCATTACCTTCACATTAAGCCTTCACCTCAAGTAACCCTCGAGCTATACCTTGTGCAATGTATGTATAGCGTCCCATACCACCATCCACACTAAAGTACCACCTTAAGATCACTAAAAGTAAACTTACCATTCCAAAATCTTTTCCATCTTTACACAATACTTTAGCATAAGAGACCTAAACATTTCATAAGTCATATCATCACATAAGGAACATCACCTAAGAGAACCCTAAGTCATACTTATGTAATGTGCAAGTAGCATCCCATACTACTACTCACACTAATTACTCTTTTAAAGTCACCATAGGCAAGGCACATTCATATACAATAAGTCATAACATGGAAGTAACTCATAATACCACCATGTATAGCATGCATCATCATATTTAAGCATATAAGAGTCAACATTCTTCATTACCTTTATTTAGAGCACCTTCATTCAATAGACATTAGATCATCATTCTCATTAACTTCTTCATAAGAGCACATCCAATCATTAGGCATTAAGACATTAGACAACTCACTATAGATTTCTCAAATCCAACTCCTGCAATGCATGGATGGCATCCCATACTACCACCCACACTTGATAGAACTTCTCAAGAAACCATAATGCACATCTCACATGATAGGAATAGGCATTAACCGACATAGATTGTGAGAGCTAACCATGGAATCCGGTGTCATATAGCCCCATACCATAAAGAGGTGGTCTACTATCCTAAGGTAGGACCGGTAACATTTTAGCGTAGGTCGAAACCACTAGCTAATACCCTATGTGGGCACACAGTTATGGGATATGCAAGATGTTCATTGAAATATTGCCTAACTGAGGGAGAACATCCATCTTACCATATCCTCTCGGTGTTTTGCCTCCATTCCCTTAGAGTAGCTTATTTTCATTGTACTTGAGAGGGCCATCAATACTAGGCATACTGATCCAAAGTACATTACACAAGAAAGGGCCACCACCATTAGGTGTACCGATTCAAGGTACATTAAGGATAGCTCATTGCCTTTCCAAGAAGGGTGCCATCAACATTGGGCCTACCGATACTAGGTTCATCATTTCACACGTGAAAGGGACACCACCATTAGGTCTACCCCTTCAAGGTTTATCATCACATTAGTTTCTATACTCACTATGAAGGGTTACCAATATTAGGTGTACCGGTTCATGTCATATCCTAGAATACTTCATCATTCATTTAAGAAAGGGCGACCAATATTAGGTCTACCGATTCTAGATTAGCATTACATTCATTAGTCATTTATGAAAGGGCTACCAACATTAAGTCTACCGATTCCATGATCATTAAGTCAATACAAATTCATTTCACACGAGAGGATGCCTTAGCCTACCAACTCAAGATACTTCATTCACGATCACATTCATCGATACAAGAAAAGGATGCCTTAGCCTACCAATTCAAGATACAATAATCAAATTACTTTCATTCATTCAAGAAAAGGATGCATAAAGCCTACCAATTCAAGATATACATCATATAGAAGAAAAGCCTTCACATTTTATCATCAAAATTCATGAGTGCATAATTGAGAATGTCCTTTCAAGCATAGCACATTTACATTCTAAACATGTTCATCATACTATCATTAAGATCACATGCATATCCTTCACAACTTAATCATACCTTTACCTTCATACCTTGCCTTTCAAGGCCATAGATCAGCTTAACCCACACACCTTAGATTAATACAATTAGGCAAGAGTAATAACATCATTTCAACATTCAATATCCATATACACACAAATAATTCACATAGTTCATGATCAATCAATTCTCAATTACCAATCACAACATAGGAATTTGGGGAAAAACATGGGTTCTAGGAACAAATCATCTTAATTCATCTTTATATCCACAATTCCTTCATAAATCAATGCAATAAAGCCTTTGAAAATCGTTTGGAATCGAACCCATGCTAAGATTGAAAAATAGAGTTTTGGGGGAAAACATTGGAGATTCGAAATCACCTTCGAAATTGGTTCCTTGAAAGAAACTAAGTCAAGGATGAAGACTACCATACCTTTTGTGGAATAATCCTACGAAAATTCCTTGAAAAACATGAAGTATTGACCTAGGAAGCTTGAATCCATCACCTCCAATGGAGGTTTCTAGAGAGAGAACATTTGAAAAGTGAGATGGGTTCTAATTTTGGTTTTGGAAAATAGAGTTTAATACTCTTAAAATACTATAATTAACCCAGAATAATTATCCCCCAACTTAACTCAACATAATATGAATTTACCAAAGGACTCCTAGCTAGGCCGAGTCTTGACAACACACACAAGTGTGAACCACGACTACCCACCCACGATCCGTGGGTGGGACCACGGCCGTCCTGGAATTCCATGGTTCATGGATGCAGCTCATATTTTAGGCGTCTGACCTACAGGGGAAATACACGGGGCGTGGATGGACCTATGGGGCATGGACCCCTTTAGTAGGTCACCCTCATTTTTGCAACTTTTCTCTTTTGGGACAGCCTTGGGGTTAGGCTAAGGGTCCTCCGCAAGGACCCCTAGGGTGGTCCTTGGGGAATCGTACCTTAATATTTAACCCCTAAACCTGTCAACCATAGCTCGGGACAACATTCTACCACATGAAGCCCCATAAAAATTCAAACACACACTAGTTAGGATATAGTTTCACTTATTCGATTTGCGGGTCGTTACATTATCCCCACATAGGAACATTCATCCTCGAATGATACTTTAAGCACATTTAGGGGTTAACAACTCAAGAGTAGCAGCCCATCATGCATACAACTTTATAAACCATGCACAAAACTGTAACGACCCGAGAGCACCCCCTAGTCGTTACCGACGTTTTCGACCTCTCGGAGGTCTTATACAAGCCCTTAGCATTCGTCATAGCATTTATCATAGAAAAATAGCGGAAAATTTAAAACTTTTTCATAATATAAAAAAAGACTTAAAAAGTCAGCTCATTTGAACCTTTAATACAAAATCAGAGTACTACGTCTCAAGGTATCCATCTTAAAACACTACTACAACACAAGAGGGACACAACCCTCACAATACAAAAGAAACTACTATCTAGTACATTGAACTTATGGAAACTCTTTAACATAAAGGTCCTTGAATCTTTAAGGACACACCCAAACTTGGGAAGAGTAAGCCAAGCTCATCACTTCTAGGAAAGGCCCTTTAGCCACCATCACCTACACTTGGTGTAAAAATATGAAGAAGAATGGTGTTAGTACAAGAATGCACTAAGTATGATAACTATGCGAAAACATACTTTTAAAAGGGACACTTAGTTGGAAACCATGCATCATGCCTTTTGAGAGAAACTTCAAGAACATTTAGTACAATAGGAACAATATAAACCACATACATCATCATACACATGGAAACCATTCATAATAGCACATAGAGCCACTTATAACATTTTAGGCACATTCATTGCATACAATACATTACATTCCTCTTTATCTTAACTCCTTTCCTCAAGCAACCCTTAGAGAATACTTGGTGCAATGTATAACCTTAAGGCTACCAAGGGTGAACTTACATATAGCCTTCATCAATCCAACAACATATATCCATAGAGTCATAAGCACACCATAAGACATAGTCTTCACATAGGAACCATGACGTAAGAAAACCCCCAAGTCACATTAGTGCAATGTGCAGGTATCATCCCATAATACTATTCACAACAAGTGTTACTAGGAAGCCACCATAAACTAGGCACATCATATTCAACAAGCCATAACATCTTCATTTAACATTAGACATAAGACCAACATACTTCATAACATCATATAAGCATTCATTCATTTATTACATCATTAGTCAAAACCCATTTAGTTCATATCATAGGTAAACCACCATCACAACCCCTTTAGAAGCTCACTTGTGCAATGTACACATGGAGTCCCATACCCCACATATACTAAGCAAACCTATTAAGAAGTCATAAGTGTAATTCACATGCATAATCATACTTCAGGTCTTGAAATAAGTAAAGACAACCTTTATTTGCTTCCATATTAACATACATAGACCATAGTCTTCATTACATAAAGAGCCTAATCATAACCTCCCTTAGAGTCCACTTGTGCAATGCTTAAGTAGGGTCCATAGTCCTACCTACACTAAGTAACTCTTCAAGAAATCATGACTAGAGTTCATATTCTTAACCTAGTTCATTTCTTAACTTTTGGGAGACATTGCCATAACCAACATAGACCATGTGAGCTACATGGAATCCGGTGTTCGACTCCCACACAGAAAAAAGAGGGTACTACTTGCCAAGGTAGGACCTATATACATATGATCTATCTAGTGGATCCACTAAGCTAAGACCTACGGGGGCACGTAGTTATGGAACGAGGAGATAGCTACTAGAAACCATGACTTGCTAGGCATGGAGGTTTCCATCTCATGAGACAACATCTATGTTGGGAACCCGGACTTGCTAAACGTGAAGGTTCTCTTGTGGGAAGCCAGACTTTCTAAACGTGAAGCCCTCATTCTCATTTTTCATGTTCACTCAGTGCTAAGCTCAAACTCCCTTTTTAAACATCTTTAAGCCTTTATTTAACATTAGTTCATAAAATAGGCTTTAGGGACTTAATCCCTCATATCATATAGCTCAAAGGTTTCTAAGATGAGAATGACCTTTCATCATAGAACCTACATTATGTGAGAATGACCTTTCATATAGTCATACCATATTCATAACATAGTCTAGTTTAGAGTACAATTGAAGGAACCTTTCAAGAGACTTACGTTCACTAGATTATCATAAACCTTATTAATTCATTCATGTGTGTGTACATATGTGAGAAAGCCTTTCACATAAACATCTTTATGCAACACATATTCGTACCTTGCTAATCATACAGTCTGCATGCATAATAAGATGTAAGGGTGAATATAAGAGTTAAACTTTCAATAGAAACCCTAACACATCATATTTATAGGTATACATGTACAGTGTGTGTGTGCATATTGGTCCTCATAGTGACATAATAGCAACAACATTGATATTGAGTGCACTTCCAGGGATCACAACACATTCACAATGTCCCCAAATCATGAGCAATTCACATATAAAGCCATTAGGGATTCTAGACCACACACCCATAGTTCATCATAGGACACAAGGACACATTCAACATTAAATAGGTACTCCTAACATGTATATGATCACACATTCATATAGAGGTCATATAGGTAGGGGTCATTCCACAATAGTACTTAACATAATCCATCATATAGACCACACCTTATCCCTAACATTATCATTCTCATTATACTCTTCATTATCAACACACTTTAAACATCATGCTAGCATTGAGGATTTCATACATAACCTTCATAGCACAACTTCATAAACATATGCATTATAATCATCAATTCACTTCACATCTATTGCCTTCAAGGCCATGATCTCAACATGCATGGATAGACAAGAAGTAAACACCGCCACCATAAGTGGACCAAACCACACAACATCAATTCTCATACTATAGACTAGAAGTTAGGTCAAGTTACCAATTCTCCAAGCCATGATCCCCATGGATCAATCCTCAACAATTCATAATCAAATGTCATAGATAGAAATAGGAATCAACAATGTAATTCAATAACAGAAACATAATCTAAGTACAATTCTATAAACAAAGGGATCAACCAATAACTTTACCCATAAGGCCTTAATTCTCAACACATCAATAAACCAACAATTCAACATGAATAAGTATAGATAATCATAGGAAACATCAATACAATCTAATCTAAACATAATTTCACCCATAGATATCATGTTCACAAAGACCCACATCGTAGGCCAATTTTCGAGAATTTGGGGATTATGGGTTCTTCAGAAATTCCTTTGAAAATTACCTTAAAAACCTTAATTCCATATCAATTCATCAATAGAATGATTTAGAAAATCATTTTACAAGGAACCCATGTTTAGATTAAGAATTTGGAATTTTGGTCTTTGAATCACTTTTGAAAATCTTTGACAGAACTCCATGAATGAGAGGTTATTCAAGAATTAAGAGTTACCATACCTTAATTATTGAAGACCCATGAAATTGTAGAAGAATTCACTTGAAGACCCATCTTCTAGCTTGAGCTTCATCAAGATCTTTGATAGAGTTTTTGAGAGAATCTAGTTTTGAGAGGGAAGGGTCAATTTGAACAATTGGGTCTCATTCTAGGTTTTGGGGTTAACCAACTTAAAATACCCTAAAATAGGTAGAATAACCGTTTATAATAATTCCTTAAAGTACCCAAACCACCCCTAACTTAGTTGTACCTTTTAAACTGGTCAAACTTGAGTTTCATTTTTGCAAATTTCGTCGGGGAACAAATCTGTGACGCGGAGGTGTTCCCACAAGTTTCTGGAAATTAAATTTTAAGACAGTAGAATCTACGACGAGGACCAAAAATTGGCATATGGTTGAGATAGTCCGTGACGCGGACATTCTCCCTCCATGAGCATTTTTAAGCTGCCTTGGCAGCTTGTTTGGCCAAGGGTTAGGGTCCCCCTCGGGAACCCTTAGGGTGGTCCCGGGGAGTCGTACCCGAATGTTTTGACCCTAAAAACATTTATTAAGACACTTGGGTCACCTCCACTGATTTTAGACTCCAAACATCATATAAAAACATGAAAAACATACTAGAGCACACCAACACGTAAAAGACTAGTTTCCGAACGTCTTGGTCGTCCCTTGACGTTTGACTTCCAAACACTTTAAAACTGGCTAAAAAGGCTATTCTTCATTAATTTAACAAGTTATCAATGCATAAAACCTATGTGAGGCTCTACTTTATCCTACTTCATTTTGAGGGTTGTTACAAAAACTAGGTGGAAACATCAACTCCACATCGAAAAGCTCAATGCAACACATGAAAGTACGGACATCATCTACAGGCTCATTATGCATCATTACTTCAACATTTCTTAATACATTGGAGGAATTACCTTATCCAACTCATAGCATGCTCATCACAACATCATTAAGAACATTATGCAATTTCTTCATAAAAGCACATTTAGGCATGTTCAACATTTCACCTCATGAAACATATAGACAACTCATACTAAATGCATATCAGCAAGAGGAACATAATTCATATTAACTCATTTTCTCATTTAAACATAAAATTATTAAGAACATGCATAACATAAGTAGACCATGGAAAAACATATTCAGACATGAAACAAGCCTAAAAGGAACTCTTTGTCTTAGACTTGAATTAGCATAGAAAAAAAGAGATAAGGATACCAAAACTCTCTACAACCTTACTATTCAACATACTATACCCCACTTGGGAGTAAGCCTATGCAAACTCTTTTAAACTTCACTTCTTTCCATTCTAAGGTCAGAACAAAACATCACTAAACCTTCACACTCACCACACCTAAGAATTTATAAAACACCACATTTCATCAACTCTTTCTACATACCTCAAAACTCATCATGATTAAGTCGGATTGTACCAACAACACACATAACCATAAAGCTACCCATCCATACTAAAGTAAACACCACAATCTATCATCTCACGTCTATTAAGTCACAGAGCAATAATTGGTATCACAACCAACCTTCCTCCCTCACAACTTCTAGCATAAGCACTTTGAAGTGGTCATACACTAAAGACCATCGGATGAGGAATACGAGAGAGTCATTATAGAGTTAAACTATATGGCACGACTTCAATAATGAAGAAGTGAGACTTTCTTAACATCCAATAGCCTCCTATTCATAAATGTGGCACGCTTCACACTATGAACAAGACTCTACTATATGTGGTTTGAGACATCCTAAGACCATTCCAAAGACTTGTGCTCTGATACCATGTTTGTCACGACACAAGGCTACCCCCTAGATGTGACACGACGTACTTGACCCCGAAGAGAGACATTATAGAGTTAAACTATATGGCACGACTTCAATAATGAAGAAGTGAGACTTTCTTAACATCCAATAGCCTCCTATTCATAAATGTGGCGCGCTTCACACTATGAACAAGATTCTACTATATGTGGTTTGAGACATCCTAAGACCATTCCAAAGACTTGTGCTCTGATACCATGTTTGTCACGACCCAAGGCTACCCCTTAGATGTGATACGACATACTTGACCCCGAAGGGGTCTCATACAAGCCTCATAGCATTCTTGAACATAAAATCTTGGGAAAATAAGGCGGAATTTAAAACTTTCTTTACAATCGAAATCACTTTCCCATAAAAGCAAGCAGAATACTTTATATACCATGTGTCAAACAATCTAATACTTTGAATACAACTTTGGGACATATCCCACACAAAACTCTAAACATACAATGAGAGACATAAAGGGAACATAGTTGATTTTTTCCTCGAAACTATGAGGACTCACCAAGTCTTCATCTCTAAGCTCCTTAGAAATCCATTCTTCAAGTAAAGAACACCAAATCTCCACAACCCTACACTTTGGTGAAAATGGAGAAATATGGGTTAGCACAATTAATTACTAAGTATGGAAACCATGCAAAAACCATGCTTAAAAATGACATTTTATTTGAAAGCCATGCATGTATGCCATTTTGATAAAACATCATGACCATAAACATAAGAGGCATATTATACAAACGTAATCAACATACAAGTCATTTCATCACATTAGAGACATAATCAAGATATAAACCATCACCTTAACATTACGCCTTCACCTCAAGTAACCCTCAAGCTATACCTTGTGCAATGTATGGACATCGTCTCATACCACCATCAACACTAAAGTACCACCTTAAGATCACCAAAAGTGAACTTACCAATCCAAAATCTTTTCAATCTTTACACAATACTCAAGCACAAGAGACATAAACATTTCATAACTCGTAACATCACATAAGGACCATCACCTAAGACAACCCTGAGTCATAGTTGTACAATGTACAAGTAGCATCCCATACTACTACTCACACTAAGTATTCCTTTGAAGTCACCATAGGCAAGGAATATTCATATATAATAAGTAATAACAAGGAAGTAACTCATAATACCACCAAGTATAACATGCATTATCATATTTAAGCATATAAGACCCAACATTCTTCATTAGCTTTATTTAGAGCACCTTCAATCATTAGACATTAGATCATCATTCTCATTAACTTCTTCATAAGAGCACATTCATTCATTAGTCATTAGGACCTTAGAAAACTCACTATAGCCCTCTCAAGAAACCATAATGCACATCTCACATGATGGGAATAGACATTAATCGACATACACCATTAGAGCTAACCATGGAATCCGGTGTCCTATAGCCCCACACCGTAAATAAGTGGTCTACTTGCTTAAGGTAGGATCGGTAACATTTTAACTTAGGTCGAAACTACTAGCTAATACCCTATGTGGGCACATAGTTATGGGATATGCAAGATGTTCATTGAAATATTGCCTAACTGAGGGAGAACATCCATCTTACCATATCCTCTCGGTGTTTTGCCTCCATTCCCTTAGAGTAGCTTATTTTCATTAACATCATTGTACTTGTCAGGGCCATCAATACTAGGCCTACCGATCCAAAGTACATTAGAAAAGAAAGGGCATCCACCATTAGGTATACCGGTTCAAGGTTCATTAAGGATAGCTCATTGCCTTTCCAAGAAGGGTGCCATCAACATTGGGCCTACCGATACTAGGTTCATCATTTCACACGTGAAAGGGACACCACCATTAGGTCTACCCCTTCAAGGTTTATCATCACATTAGTTTCTATACTCACTATGAAGGGTTACCAATATTAGGTGTACCGGTTCATGTCATATCCTAGAATACTTCATCATTCATTTAAGAAAGGGCGACCAATATTAGGTCTACCGATTCTAGATTAGCATTACATTCATTAGTCATTTATGAAAGAGCTACCAACATTAGGTCTACCGCTTCAAGGTTTATCATCACATTAGTTTCTAGACTTCCTATGAAGGGCTACCAACATTAGGTCTACCGGTTCATGTCATAACCTAGAGTACTTTGTCATTAATTTATGAAAGGGCTACCAAATTAGGTCTACCGATTCTAGATTATCATTACATCTATTAGTCATTTATGAAAGAGCTACCAACATTAGGTCTACCGATTCGATGATCATTAAGTCAATACACATTAATTTCACAAGAGAGGATGCCTAAGCTTACCAACTCAAGATACTTCATTCATGATCACATTCATCAATGCAAGAAAAGGACGCCTTATGTGTTCACCCAGAAATAGTTGAATCTTCACCAGAGGAGATGGCTAGAGTTCCTTAAAGATTATGATATGATTGTGCATTAACATTCTGGTAAGGCCAATGTAGTAGCAGATGTTCTTAGTAGACTATCTATGGGTAGTGTAGCACTTATAGAGGAGGAAAGAAAGGAGGTAGCAAAGGATATTCATAGACTTGCTCGCTTAGGAGTTCATCTTATGAGAATATTAGATGGTGGTGTAACGGTTCAGAATCTTCATTGATAGTGGATGTTAAAGAAAAGAAAGACAATGATCCGATATTGCTTCAACTAAAGGGTGTAGTCCATCAGCAGAGAGAGTTCAGGTTCTCTTCCAAGGGGGAGATGGTGTGCTTCGCTATCATGGTCGATTATGTGTTCCTAAGGTGGGTGAGTTGATACAAATGATTCTTGTAGAAGCCCATAACTCTAGATATTCTATTCATCCAGGCGACACTAAGATGTACTGAGATCTTCGGGAAGTCTTTTGGTGGAATGGCATGACGAGGGATATAGAAGATTTTGTGGCTAAGTGCCCCAATTGTCAGCAAGTGAAGGTAGAACATCAGAAACCAGGAAGTATCACTCAAGAGATCAACTTTCCTACTTGGAAGTGTCAAATAATCAACATGGACTTCATTATAGGTTTACCTCATACTCGCAGGCAGCATGACTCCATTTGGGTGATTGTTGATAGAGTTACTAAGTCTGCGCGCTTTTTTGGCGGTTAGGACTACAGATTTAGGGAGGACTACGCCAAGCTTTATAATAATGAGATAGTTAGGTTGCATGTGGTTCCTTTGTCTATCATCTCAGATAGAGGTCCTCAGTTTACCTCCTATTTCTGGAAGTCATTTTAGAAAGGTCTTGGTACTCAGGTTAATCTTAGCACAACATTTCATCTACAGACGGATGGTCAGGCAGAACGTACCATTCAGACCTTATAGGACAGGTTGAGAGCTTGTGTGATCGATTTCAAAGGTAGTTGGGATGATCACCTTCCTCATAGAGAGTTCGCCTACAATTGGTACGGGGGAGGACAATGAGATATAGTAGTGATGATTTCAATTAAGTACTTGATAGGGCTACAGGTTTTGAGCATGACTACCAGAGCGTGACCACAATACAGACTCTAGATAACCTTAAGGGATGGCTAGCTCCGCTCATTTCTGACACCACCCCGAAGTGGATTGAGGTCCGAGCCCCTATTGAGAAGGACTTTAATATAGCACCTCTATATTGGTTTAGGTTCATCAACAATTCTGTCATACCATCGTAGAATGAATCCATCCTCCGCCACCCAATGGCGACCTATCTTTGATCGATCATAGCTAGAAAGAGGTTGAAGTTGGGCTGATTATAGAGTCGGAGATGGCAATAAAGGCCAAACAGTGCCAGACATCCCTTCTTAATGTGTGTACTCGGCCTCTATACGCCAGATATCATTGCAGTTCCTCTTAATGAGAAGAAGGATGTTGAGGTAACAACATAATCCTCCAATGATATCTGGCGTATAGAGGCCGAGTACACATATGATGAGGCGGATAGGAGGAGAGCAACTTTGGTTGATACATCCCCGGAGGTTGATGTTCAGTCTATACCTACAGAGGCATATTTGCCTACTCTGGCCTCCGGGACTTCAGGTAGTTCTTGTTCCAATCCTTCCTAGGCCTTAGGTTCTTCTACTGCCTCTCAACCTCCTAGAGTTACTTCAGGTACCACCACCTCAAGGACTCCGATCACTCAGGCCATGCTCCTTAAAATTGGGCACGTAGCCTATTTTGCCGATGTGCAAGCTTCCCGGCTAGAGGTCAAGGTGCCCTGGATAATTGAGTGAACCATTTCTTTTTCTTTAACGCCTCTCCGAAATCCATTGATGCTCTTACGAGGAGAGTAGATATTTGTGAGATAGGACAAAGGGTTACAACTTAGGTTACGACTTTGAGAGCTGAGGTTTCCTAGTTGAGGAAGGACATGGACTATCTAAAGTCCACAAACTTCACCTCACTTTTTGAGTAAGTAGAGGTTCCTTATGATCTGAGTGTAGAGGTTGCCCATCTTCAGAGTGTTACCCTGGGCATTGATTACCCGAAAGACAGAGTGATTGAGTAGACAAGATCATTTTTGCCTCCCGCTCTATTTTTTATTGATTAACTTTATTTTAGCTGCATTTGAGGACAACTACTTTACATTTATGGGTGGGGTGAGGAATTTTCATACCTTACCTCTTGTGATTCTTTTTTATTTGTGAATATTAGGTTTTGTGATATATTCATGTGTGTTAATTGTGTTTTGATTTTGATATTGCGGATGATTGAGCTTGTGGCTCCTTGTTTTAAATGGATATGGTTTTGACCTATTTTTAAAATTTGTGCCACCTCTATTGTTTGTGATTGTTACTGTTCTTGTGTGAATTTGAGTATTGGTTATGATCAATACCGATAACTTTAATAGTGCTCTTAATTGAATGAAATGAATGTGCGGCTACGATGAGGCCAAATAAAGTTTCATAGACAATGTGTGGACTTTTAAAATCTCATTGTCACTAGTCGGTTATTGAATGAGTCTCTTGTGATGAACATTGCTCCTTAGCTAGAAAGAGCAGAGTCTTGTTTAATATTGGTGCCAATGTCTTCTGTGATGATATTACCTTGAACCTTTTGTGTGATGACACCTAGAATTTTCCCTGTTGGTCCGGTTGACTAAGTGATACAAGCACTTGATATGATCTTAGGCAACAATTTGGAAGAGTGGGCAATTTGACAATATACCTCTTTAGTGGCCAAGCTTGTGAGATGTGTGAACCCTCTTGAGTGTTTTCCTTTTCTTGGAAGCAACTTGAACAATTGTGTCTCCTCTTTATCCATTCACCCAAAACTCTCAGGAAGTGTGGTTTTTTTGAATAGCCAACTTAGGCCAAAAGCCTATGCTGGGGGTGTGGTGAAAAGAGAAGGTAATTCATGAAGTGTGAAAAATTCCCCCTTTGAGCAATGGTTTTTAAAAAGATGGAACCCCTCCATGTAAAACAAAGAAGAAAGCAAAAGAAAAAGAATGAAAAAGTTATGAAATAAAGTAGTGGAAGTTGCAAAAAAATGGGGTATCCGGTAGTCCATTTGAAGTTAAATCATGGGGTGAATTGTGAGTATGATCAAATTGTTAAAGAAAAGGAAGAGAGTGATGTTCAGACCACAGTTCAAGGGTAGCACCCACTAAGCCTATATGACCATACCTTTACACTCAACCCCATTACAAGCCTTGGAAAGACCTTTGTGATCTTTAGTGAGCTAAAACAAAAGTTGATTGGAAAATAAGGGCAAACCTATGGGTGAAGTGATACATGTGTTCATATTTTTGAGTGTCAAAGTTTTATGGGATTTCAAAACTATAAATTGTCGAAGATATTTGTGTGAATAGGGAATCATCTTTGTTGTGAAGGCATCTGGGTACCTTTGCTGAGTTTGAACTTGCATGTGAAGCAAGTATTGCGAACTTGAGCATATTTGATAATGGTGAGTCACAATTTGAATCTTTGAGTGCAAAATTGATCATTGCATGAGTAAGTTAAGTCTTGTTGTGTGCATTCATGTTTAGTCTTATGCAACACTATTTGAGACATTCTTTTTGAACTTTGATCTTGAGTTTTACTTGAGGACAAGAAAAAGTTTAAGTTGGGGGTGTTGATGAGTCCGAGATTTGGACTCATTTGGGGCATTGTTTATACAAATTTAGTGCCCTCAAATGCTTAATTTGTGTCATAAACTGATGTTAAAGGCTTGATTTTCAGGTATATGGATTGAGGAACAAAGCAAGGATACTAGCATGCAAAAAGGAACAAAACAAACTGAAGAAATAAAGAAAGGCAAGCCTAGTGATCGCCAAGAGAACTTGGCGATTCGCTGAGTTGCTAGCTTGACCACCTAAAGTTCCAGTGTGCCTGCCTTGAGGCAAGAAACCAAGTCGGTGACAAAAAAGAGCAGTCGGCGAATCAACGAGCAGTTCCGCGATGGAAAGAGAGATCGCTCAAAGTTACAAAACTTGAGGATGTTGAGTGCCAATGAAGAAAGGCGATGGAAGAGATTAATGGGTGGATTGCCGAGTGGTTCGGCGAGCCTGACTTACTTCGCCAAATGGCCCTTTGTGGCATATATTCAGTGAGTATAAATTAGATTTTGAACAATTATTTTAGTATCTTGACTAATCTTGAATTATCCTAACTTTGTTTTAGAAGACTTTTCTTTCTTGTTTTTCATAGTTCTTGAAGAATTTTAGAGATTCAATTTGCAGATTTTGGAAGTGGGTTTCGAATATTCTACAAAATGAAGCATTGTAAATACTAAATTACTCTTACCTAGTTGATGGATAATCGATTCGGTAATCGTTTTTACTTTTTTTGTGATGTTTGGCAAAAACACCAATTCTTGGGGTGTAATCATGTGATTATGGGTTGAATTAGTTTATGGGTATTGTTAATAACTAGTTTAAATGCTATTTTGAAGTGAATTTAATCATTAATTACTGTTTAATTTATGAATTGTAGTTCTAATTTTGGGTTTTTGGCTTGCTCGAGAGAGAGGTTTAGAACTAAGTTTATTGATTAAGGATTTGTGGGTATTGGGTTGAGCTGGATTTAGCTCGAGAGAGTGAATCCTAAACCCAACCCTACCCATCTAGCTCGAGACAGTGGATGAATTAAGGTGTGGGCATTTCTTCATTGCTATGTGTGTTGATGTTCGAATAAAATCACCTGATTCGGAATAGGTTTTCTAGGAGAAGATATATCCCTTATAGTATAGCCTACTGACTGTTTTTTAGTTGTTTATTAGTAGTTTCAATTACCCATATGTCGAAATTAACCTATAATCGATCACATCCCAAGAATTCCTCTCCTTATTGCTATTTCATACTGTTTGTGACTGTTTTGTAGTTGATAATTGAAAACCAAAACCCATGTATGACATTCGTGTCACCCATTTAATTTGATTCATGTCATTTTTGATAATTTCATATCTATGGCTTATTAGACCACATTTGTATTTTCTAATTGAATTTTAACACGTACCGCTCCCTGTGGGATTCAACCCCAACTCACTCAATTATTGGGTTTTATAGTGATTAACGATCATTGACACCTAAAATTGGATGAGGTGTGCTTGAAACATTAAATTAGTGCAATTTGGGGATTTTCCAATTTTAATTAATATTAAGTGGAGTCGTTTTAGCGTAATTTAGACCACCTATGTAAGCATTTTAGACCACTAAATTAGGTCATTCATCTCATTATTTCTAAAGCCCAAATCAATTCCCAAAACATCATCCTCACCAAAAATTCATTCTCTAGAAGAAGAAGAAGAAAGTTGGAGCGGAGCTAGGGTTCAAGGAACAATGTTCTTCACATCAAATTCATTAGTATTCATGAATAAGGTATGGTATCTCTTCATCCATGGATCGAATTCATCCGTGGAGCCCTTTAAATCAAGGATAGAAATCCCTAGAAGCTATGGTTTAATTCCCAAGTCATGGGTTCCTGTCAAAAATCATTCTAATGCTTGAATTACTTTATATTATGTATGAATTGATGATTACTATGGTTTTTATGTCTAAATCCCCAAGAACCCATGAAATCCCCATATTTCCGAAATGTGATCTTGTGATGTGGGGTTGTTGATGAAAGAAGGATATTATAAGATTATGATTGTAGTATTTGGGTTACTTGAATTATGTTGATATCCATGTCTAATGTAGTGAATTCTAGATATGTTATTCGATATAATCTTGAATCCTTAGAAGGGTAAATTATGATATTATGCATGCTTTGTGAAGTTCTTGCATATGCTTTAAGAGCACTTTGAGAGTGAAGTGTTTATGATTATGATCTAGTTGTTGTGTTGTTGAAAGGTTATTCTCATATACACATTTATGCATGAATATGATATGATGTGAAAGGTTTTCTCACAATATGAAGATTCTAAGGTTGAAAGGCATTCTCACCTATTGAATCTATATGTAGACATGGACGGTGTAAGACTATTCTCACTCATGATCTAATGAGCTATCTTAATGAATCAAGTTATGACTTAATATGGCTTCTGTGTGAAGTAATGCTTAGCAGCAAGTGTATATTAATTATGAGATGGAAGCTTTAACAATAGTTGAGTCCAGCTTTCCAATATGACCTTTTACACTAGTTGAGTCCGGGTTCCCAAAGTATGTACCATGAAATGGAGACCTTCTACCTTAGTTGAGTCAAAGTTTCTAATATGAACTATGGTTACTGAATAAGCTTTTATATGAGTTTTTAAGGTCTTAATGGTGATGAATATGAATGATGGCCTAAAGAGGTGTACTTAGCATGGGTGAGATTTATGGTGTCTTATTCATGCACTACACAATACGCCTTGAGGGTATTTATGAAGTGTTTCTTTTATGAAATGATGATCCATTTATTGACTATGCTTATGACTTATGGTTTTCTACTATCTTCATGATGATGTTTAAACTTGATCAATTGCATTCTTTCAAATAAAATGTTCCTTTTAGCATGTTTTCAATGTTTTTATGCATGACTATCATACTTAGTGTATTTTTGTACTAACGCCCTCTTTTCCTACATTTTCTCCTAAGTGTAGGGACTGGTTCTTGAGGTGATCATTCTAGTGGCTAGTGTATGGTCTTTGCTATCTTTCGAGCTTGTTGGTGAGTCCTCTTGGTTCGATGGCTGCTTATTCTCCTGATGTAGTTTCCTTTATTGTATTTCCTTTTTTGGACATGTTGTATGGGCTAGGCCCTATTTCATTCAAGTATTGTAATAGACGGCTAAATTGAGAGAAGTTTAGACGTCTGCTTTTGTTTATAAAAATTTTAAGACAAGAAATGTGTTTTACTTTTTATTATTGTATTCTTATGTTATGAAAGCTAAGTGGCTCATATGGAGTCCTTCGGGGTTCTATACACCATGTTACATCTAGGAGGTACCCCTAGGTCGTAACAACCTTCGTATCAGAGCAGAAGGTCTAGAATGATCCTAGGATGATGTCTCATAAACCACGTCTAGTAGAGTAATTTTCATAAGTGTGAAGCGCGCCACACTTATGAATGAGAGGCTACAAGATGTTTAGGAAACTTCACTTCTTTCATTACTGCTAAAGTCATGCCTTAGAGTTTAACTCTGCAAATATCTCTCTCCTAATCCTTCTCTTATGTCTTCAGGCTATGAATACACAAAGGGCTAATGCTAGAAAAATTGAAGATGACAATGTGAATCAGGGAGCTCCTCCCTAACCTCCGATAGATCCTTTGGTTGAGAGTGTGATCCATGCAAAGTTTACGTTTACTCTCCAAATGTTTTCTCAAACTGTGACGGGTGAAGCCATAGAGAAGTTGTAGATTCGGTGAATCCTAATTTAAATTTGCCTGTTTCAAGGGTGAGGGATTTTGCACGAATGAACCCTCGAGAATTTCATGGCTCCAAAGTGGTAGAGGATCATCAAAGGTTTATAAAGTAATTGATATTATGGGGTGTCTCCGGAAGAGAAGGTGGAGTTAGTTGCCTACCAACTAAAAGATGTGGCTCAAGTGTAGTCTAATCAGTTGGAGGGAGAGTGACCCGTAGTAGCAGGCCCGGTAGAATGGGAAATTTTGAAATCGGTATTTCTTGATACGTTCTTCTCTCTAGAGTTGACAGAGGAAAAGGTACAACAGTTAATCAACCAACATCAAGTAAGTATCATGTGTTAAGGTGTATGCTCTAAAGCTCACCCAACTCTCCATATATTCTCCAACTATGGTGGCAGACTCAAGGGCTAAGATGAGTAGGTTTATGTCGGGTGTGTTCGACTTGGTTGAAAAAGAGTGTCCTACGATAATGCTCCTCCATGACATGGATATCTCAAGTCTCATGGTGTACGCCCAACTAATTGAGGAATCAAAACTCAAGAAAAAGAATTGGTAGGTGAAGAGAGCTAGGACCAGCGATGGGAACTTCCCCAATGCTAGATCCGATAAACAAGGTCAACCAAGGTTTAGACAGAGGTTTTCCAACCAAGGTTCCGCTAGTGCTTCCCCAAAAGGTAAGCAAGGATAGGGTGTCTAACCCTAAACCTCAAGAAGGTAATATAAGTGGCTCTTATGTGACTAGGCCTATTTGTGCAAAATATGGAAAAAAACATGATGGTAAGTACCTAGATTGCATGGATGGATGATGTGGTTGTGGAAAGAGTGGTCACAAGATGAGAGATTCTCTGATGCTCAATGTTCAAGGAAGAGAGGGCAAGCAAGATCTTTCGAGTGGTTCAAAATTCAATGCCCCAAAGCAAAATCATTTTTATGCCCTCCAAACCTGAGGTGACCAAGAGAGCTCCTCGGATGCAGTGACCGGTATGTTAAAAGTCTTTCTTATTGATGTGTATGCCTTGTTGGATTCTGGTGCTACTTTATATTTTGTGATGCCCTATGTGGCATGGAGGTTTGATGTTTATCCAGAAATGTTATTATAACCTTTTTTTTATCTATACTATGTTGGTGATCTTGTGGTGGCTAAGAGAGTTTATAGAATATATCTTTTTTCCTTATCCCATAGAGTTACTCTTGTTGATTTGGTAGAGCTTAACATGTTAGACTTTGATGTGATTCTTGGTATGAATTGGTTGCATGCATGTTATGCCTCTATTGAATGTAGAACTCAGGTGGTTAGATTCCAATTTCTGAATGAGCCTATTCTAGATTGTAAGGGGGGAAATTCTATGGCTAGAGGTTAATATGTGTCCTAGCTTAAAGCTAGAAAGATGATCTCGAAAGTTTCTGTTACCATGTTGTTAGGGTGAGGGAGGTAAATTTCGAAACCCTTTCTCTTGAGTCGGTTCCCATGGTTAATGAGTTCCCAGAAGTTTTCTCAGATGATTTGCCTAGTATTCCTCCCAAGTGGAAAATAGATTTTGGTATTGACCTTCTTCCGAATACTCAACGTATCTCTATTCCTCCTAATAGAATGGCTATGGCGGATTTAAAAGGGTCGGAAGGGAAACTAAATGATTTGTTGGATAATGGTTTCATCCGATCGAGTATCTCTCCAAGGGGTGCTCCCATGTTGTTTGTTAGAAAGAAGTATGGGTCTCTTAGAATGGGCATTGATTATTGTAAATTGAATAAAGTGACCATCAAGAACAAGTATCCTCTTCCAAGAATTGACGATTTATTTGACCAACTTCAAGGGGATAGTTATTTCTCCAAGATTGATCTTCATTCGGCTTATTACCAATTGAGGGTGAGAAGGGATGATATTCCAAAGACGACTTTTCGAACACGTTATAGTCATTATGAGTTTTTGGTGATGTTTTTTCGGTTGACTAATGTACCAGTGGTATTTATGGATTTGATGAATAGAATGTTTAGGCAATACCTAGACCTTTTGCGAATTGTGTTGCAATTTCTTAAGGACCAACAACTTTTTGCAAAGTTTAGCAAGTGTGAATTTTGATTAAGGTCCATAGCTTTCCTTGGTAATATTGTTTCAAGCAAGGGTCTTGAGGTAGATCCTAAGAAGACGGATGTGATCAAGAGTTGGCCTAGACCTCTAACTCCTTCTGAAATTAGAAGTTTTTTGGGGTTGGCCGGCTATTATAGAAGGTGTGTTGAGGGATTTTCTTCCATTGCTTCTCCTTTGATGGCTTTGACTCAATAGAAGGCTAAGTTTGTGTGGTCGGAAGATCGTGAGAAAAGTTTGCCAGAATTGACAGACAAACTTACTTCCCCTCCGGTGTTGACCTTAACGGAAGGTACTGATGCTGTCGCGGTGTATTGTGATGCCTCTAGAGTCGGGTTGGGATGTGTGCTCATGAAAAATGTTAAGGTGCTTCCCTATGCTTCAAGGCAACTTCAAGTCCATGAGAATAATTATCCTACCCATGACCTTGAGTTAGCGGCATTTTTGTTTGCCTTTAAAATATAGAGGCATTATTTGTATAGGGTCCATGTGGATGTTTTCACTGATCACAAGAGTCTACAATATGTATTTAGGCAAAAGGACTTGAATCTTTGTCAAAGAAGGTGGCTAGAAATCTTGAAGGATTATGATATGAGCATCATTTATCACCTCGGTAAAGCTAATGTGGTAGCGGATTCTCTTAGTAGATTGTCCATTTGTAGTGTGGCTCATGTAGAGGATGAAAAGAAAGAGTTGGTTCATGATATGCATAGGTTTGCCCGACTAAGTGTCCAACTAGGGATTCCACCAAGGGTGGTGTTATGGTCTATAATGGGTCTGAATCATCCTTTGTAGTGGATGTGAAGCCTAAGCTAGGTCTTGATCCTACATTAGGTGAAATGAAAGAGGCGGTACTTAAGAAGTCTGTTGAAGCTTTCTCCCAATGGGGAGATGGGGTGCTTAGATATCAAGGTCGGTTATGTGTTCCCAATGTTAATGGTTTGAGGGAACAAATTTTTGAGGAATCCCATAGTTCTTGGTATTCTATTCACCCAAGAGCCACCAAGATGTACAGTGAACTACGGGAAGTCTATTGGTGGAATGGGATGAAGAAATATATTGCGGGATTTGTGGCCAAATATCCTAATTGTCAACAAGATTAGGTTAAGCAACAAAGGTCGGGAAACTTGTCCCAAGATATAAGTATTCCCATTTGGAAGTGGGAATATGTAAACATGGAATTTATTGTTGATTTTCCTCGAACCAGGAGACAACATGATTCTATTTTGGTCATTGTAGATCGGATGAAAAAATCCCTCACTTCATTCCCGTCAAGGTTTCTTTTTCGGTGGAAGACTATGTTAACTTGTATATTAGGGAAATTGTTAAATTGCATTGAGTTCTTCAATCTATTATTTCCAATTTAGGTACTCAATTCACTTCTCACTTTTGGAAGCCATTCCAAAAAGGTCTTGATACTAAGGTTAAGCTTAGCACGACATTTCATCCCCAAACCGATGGGCAAGAGGAGTGTACCATCCAAAAATTAGAAGATATGTTAAGGGCATGTGTAATACACTTCAAGGGTAATTGAGATTACTGCCTGCCATTAATAGAGTTTGCCTACTATAGCTATCACTCAAGTATTTTTATGGCTACCTTTGAAGCGTTGTATGGTAGGAGATGTAGGTCTCGGTTGGATGGTTTGAGGTGGGTGAAATTGCTCTAATTGGTCCTGAATTGGTTTATGAGGCAATTGAAAAGGTCCGACTCATTAGAGAGAGGTTTAAGATGACTCAAAGTAGACAGAAGTCTTATGCCTATGTGAGAAGAAGGAATCTAGAATTTGAAGTTAACGATTGGGTCTATTTGAAAATCTCACCCATGAAGGGTGTGATGAGATTTGGCAAGAAAGGAAAATTTAGTCCCAAGTATGTAGGCCCATAACATATTTTCAAACATAGTGGGAAGCTTGCCTATGAGTTTAATTTTCCAAATGAATTGGCACTGGTTCATCCAGTATTCCATGTGTCTATGATAAAGAAGTGTATTGGAGATCTGGCAACCATTATTCCCCTAGAAATGAAGTTGCAGACAGCCTCACCGTATCACTTTGGCAAGCTATATCAGGATCGCATAAAGTATTGGTTCAAAAAATTCCTCAAAAAATGGCCTGTTAGCGATGGGAAGGGCCTTTCGGCGAATAGCCGATATCATTCGACGAGTGGAGATTAGCTCGCCGAATATCACAATGTATTTTAGGGGTAGGGAGCGCAGAAAGGTCTATGAAAGACGACATTTGGTGAGTCGCCGGGTGAACTTGACGAACTCAACCTTTTCGCCTAAAGTTACAGCACCAAATCATCAAAACCACAGAATTAAAGGTGTAATGGCGAATTTCGACGAACCGCCGAGTAGTTCGGTGAGCTCGACCCAGCTCACCAAATTGCCCAACGTGCCTACTTTCAACCCCAACTTCCAAAGTAAACCCCGCAACCCCCAAAAATAAAATCAAACCATACACATATTCAATTAATCCTAGGCCCATAAGACCCACACCACCGGGGTACTCAGACTTCCTACAGTTTGGCCAAAATTGGCCATTTGACAACTTTAACCCTTAAGAATGACGTCAAACGCTCCATCATTAGGCAAAGACCGTCATTTAGCAAAATTTGGATTACTCAGACTTCACCCGACTAGACTCGACAAAAAAAATAAAGCACAACCCACAAGATTTCAATCAATATTCAGGCATGCAATTCAGAAAATTATTAACATAGGCAATTGAAGAATGATATCGAAATTAAAACATGCATACAAGCACAAAAATACGTTTTCAGAGAGGCCCAACAAAAATCAACATAATATATAACAATGCATTCAAGTTTTAACCGCTAATTTAGAGTTTTGGGTTCGTAAAACCAACCTTTAATGTCAAAAGATGAATTTGTAATGCTAAGCGCCAAAGTATCCAAATCTGAACACCGAATAAATTACTAGAAAGTGGTAAAAATGTGAAAATACGGGAAGTTGGGGGTGCATGTGTGATTCTATGAAGTTGAAAAGTGAGGGAATGTGAAAGAGTTTGAAATTTTAAACCTTTGGCTATTTAACAAACAGTCTAGTTCGCTCCCTTTCGGCGATATAAATTTTCTTCACCGAACCACTCAACGACACGACAAGTGGTTATTTACCTTGCCGAGTTTTACAGGACCTCAAGTTAACTTGCGGGACCAAATGGTAGTCAAAGTCGGGCTTGCCGACCTTTTCGGTGATTCATCAACTTGTCCATGGGCACGCCGAGTTTTATAGACTCCTTTTGGTTTCTTGATTTTAATGGCGGTCCATGTCAGGCTCGCCGACCTCTTCGGCGACTTGCCGACTAGACATTTTGCTCGCAAATGTTATGACCCAGGGGTACCCCCTAGACGTAACATGGCGTACTGGACCCCAAATGGATCTCATAAAATCCCTTAGCATATCATAACATAAGATAATAGAAAAATAAGGGAAAATTTAAAAATTTTACATTCAAAGTTATTTTCATAAAAATAGGAGAAAGTCTTTATATACTTTGTCTCAAACCATCTACAACAACTTTTAGAACAAATGCTTGGGACACAGCCCATACAGTAGTCTCAACATGAAAATAAAAGATATAAAGGAAATGCGGGTTTTGTCCTCGAAGATATGAGGACTCGCAAAAATCATCAACTCCTTGCAACTTCTGGAAACCTATCTCCAAGAGTATCACTAAATCTTCAAACCCTACATTTGATTAGAATGTAGGCAAAGTATGCATTAGTACAAAATGTACTAAATATGTTTGCTAGCATAACCACAAGAGCATAAGACAAGGGTTAGTCAATATAAGACATAATCCAAAATCATATGTAGTACCTCATGAAGCATAAGAGACAATATCATAATCATAATAATCAAAGTCTCCAACATCAGCATCATATAAGAATAATTGACTCTTAGTCATCTATACCATAATAAAACCATTGTCAAGTAACCTCAAAGGCATACATGTGCAAAGCATGAATAACATCCCATAAAACCACCCAAGCCAAGTATCCCTTTTTGGTCATCTTAATCACAGTCTATATACATGGTCAACTCTTTATGATTTTCTTACCATGAGAGAACCATACTTCTAAGTTACCACAAAGCACACTTGTGCAATGCATGAAAGGCATCCCATTCTACCATTCACAGTAAGCATAACCTTGAAGTCAACCTAGTCATATTCACCCTCCTTTGGTCTCACTATTGGCTTACTTCATGTAGACAAGGGAACTATCACCTTTAGTCAATCATATCTTGGAAGAAACTATAGTAACAACCCAAGCTAAACTATACTAGTCATACTTGTGAAATGTATGGATAGCATCTCATACTACTATCCACACTAAGTACTCCTTTAGGATATCATGAATGCTCACTAGTTGGAGACTAGTCCCTCTATTCTATTTGCCTCTATTCACATAAGGTACTTCTCTATTCAGTACTAGGCAAGTCACAACCCATGAATGAACTCTATTTCTCAATTCAAGGCTACCAAAGAATAACCCCCTAATAGGCTAGACCATGCTATGATCCAACTAACATAACCATATTAGGCTAAGCTAACTACCTTGGAAGACACACTAACATGCAAGTCCAAGCTACTATAGGAAAGGTACAAGTGTCCTATCCTAGCTTCAATGACATAGCCCTAGACCAACTTAGTCATGCCACCCTTACAACTATACTATGATACAAATGCAGGTTATGAGAGTATGATTCTTAATACTAAGCTACCCTTAAGAGCGTATGAGTCCTCAATCCTAAGTTACCATGACTAACCCTAACTCAAGCTACCCTTGAAATGCATCTTACAATGCAAGGTCAAGCTACCCTTAGGAGAGTATGGATCCTCAATCCTAAGCTACCTTTGGGAAAGTATAAGTCCTCAATCCTAAGCTACCCTTTAAATACATCTTATAATGCATAGTCAAGCTACCCTTACAAGCACACCAAGATGCTAATGTAAGCTATCCTTCGGAGAGTATGATTCTCAATCCTAAGCTACCATGAAAGGGTCTTGGCCAAACCAAGTCATGCTACCATTAAGGCATCCTAACAATGCTAGTTCAATTTACCCATAGGAGAGTATAAATCCTCAATCTTAGGCTACCATGACTACTCCTAACTCATGCTACCATGAAATGCATTTGACGATGCCAAGACAAGCTATCCCTTAGGAGAGTATAGATCCTCCATCCTAAGCTATCAATATTTGTGTTATCCTACCAAGCCAAGCTATACATGAAGGAAGCATATGTTACAACTTCAAGCGATTCTAGACTAACAAGCTTTGATTAAATTTAGGTTATTAATCAAAACCTAAAATCATTCTATGTGAGATAACCTTGGATCAATTGAAAGGATCTTCTGATCAATCCAGAGATCATTTGGATTCCATTAGTAATGAGGATTCGGAATATCACACATTGATTAATCAAAGAGAGATTCAACAACGAAAAGAAAGATCGATTCTTTGGGATCCTTCCTTTCTTCAAACGGAACGAAAAGAGATAGAATCAGGCCGATTCCCGAAATGCCTAGCATCTTTATGCCTAATTATGTAAGAGAGGAGCAATACACAACAAAATCACATCATATTTGCTTTACCCCCAAAGCCGTAACATTGATGACTACAATCCCTACTTCAAAATTTCATTCATAATCTCATCATTATACCTAGATTTCAACGTAATTCAATCACAATATTTATTAGTACGTTATTCTAGTCATAATTGATTCATAAAGGTTGGAACTCATCTTTTCAAGTCATGATCATTAATATTCAATAAAGTCTACTTCATTTCATGAATATATGTTCCTAACTTTGAACAATTACTACACATGACATTGATTTAAGAAGAGCACCTACGAACCATCAATTTCATCCCTAATGGCCTAAACCCACAAATATCACATTCATCAATTTAGACTAGGGTTTACCATAGAAATCACATGAATTCATCATATTATCATAATTAGATTCTAATAAAATCATAATTAGGTATTATCCACTAGATTGGAATCATACCTAAGCACTACCCACAAAGTAGAAGGAAATCCTAGCTAGAATTGGGTTTTTGACTTCACAATTGGGGGAAAACCTAGGGGTTTTGTGGGTGGAAGAACCCATAGATGATTAATCTATCATACCTCAATTCATAGCCCTAATCAATATCTCATCAATGGAGGAAAATCTGCCCTCTTTTCTTCTCTTCTTCTTCTTTTTCTTCACGTTTAGAGAGAGGATTTTCAGAGAGGATTTGGGGTCTTAGATGAATGAATTTAATGATTTAGTTTAGGTGTCTATTAGGTATTTATAGGTGGTTAAAATACTAACTAACCGACCTCCCTTAACCCCTAATCAAATACTAACTTAACCCCCAAACACCTCACTTAAAACGAATCTTTAAAAACTGACATGACCTATGCTCCCCGATCCACAGACCGTGGATGGGTCTACTAACCTTACTGCTTAATAGTGAGTGAGGTACTGTGGCTCAACATTGAAGGGGAACTTCAGCCTCGACCCACAACCCTAGCCTATGGGGCTTGGGTCCACCTACTGACAGTAGGTGGCCAAGCGTAGATTGCTATTTTTACAGCTTTTAGGGCTGTTTTGAGGTCCTCCTCAAGGCCCCCTTGGGTGGTCCTTGGGGGGTCATACCTTGATGCCCTAACACTTAAACACCCATTCTAAGTACGGGAGTCATATCTTGTGATTTTAATCCACAAACCACAGTAAAACACTCTTACAAAAAGCTATAGAACTCACTAGTTCAACTTACTAGTTTCGAGGGCATTACAATATCTCCCCCTTGGGATCATTCCTCCTCGAATGACGATTCTAACCAATTCTTAAAGTTACAACTCTAAGCTAACAGCCCATCATGCATGTATTACATCTAAATGCACACAACCAAGGAAGAAAACATGAATTCCAAGCTAAACACATTCAATGCAACACAAGGGAGTAGGAATTACTTCCACCAACCTAAAATGCATGAAACTCTATATCTACTCATTTTCAAGAAGGAACTAACATCTCCTAACAAAAACATGCTCAACACACACTCATGGAGTCTAAATGCAATTTACTCTCAAAATGCATTTATTCTAGGAGGAATTTTTCAACTCCCAAAACAAGGGCATGCTCATATATTCATCTCATGAATTGTATATGCAACTCTACTCAATGCACTACAACATGAGCAAAACAATGCATATAAGTCATTTATATTAACACCTAAGCATTTTAATGAGCATACATCACATAAGAAGATCATGTAACATGAAATTCACACATGACTTCATTTAAAATCAAATCAAGAGGAACGTATCATCTCAAGCTAGAATAGGAGTAGAAGGAAAAGGATGAGAACATTGGGACATCTCATTTGCCCTTGGCCTCCCAAGTAGCACTCCTAACAAAATTCCTTACTAAATAACACTCCTTACCACTTTATGGAACAAATTCCTTGTTCTTCTATTTCTTGACTTGCCAGTATAAGACCTCTACCGGTACTTCTACTTTAGAGAGGTTCTCATTAGCAACTCTATCTCACAAGCAACCTTACTAACACCTCTCAAGATCTCATATGAGTCTACCAAATTGGGACTAAACTTCTCATACCCACTATACCTCTCAAGGTAAGAATTTCAAGCAAACCTAACTTATGAACACCAAAGGTACTCAACGACCTGTCTATCTAAGCACATTATCTCCCCCCTTGGGAGCAAGCCTTTACATACTTCTTTTAAGCATCACTTATTTCAATTCTAAGGTCGGAGCAAGTCTTCACTAATATTCATGGTGAATTACACTTCCACCCTTTTTAGAGGAGTCTATTCACTCAACCCATCTAGGTATTACTTAAACACCCTATTCAACCAATATATCAACATACTTCAAAACTCATCATGACTAAGTTGGGTTCTACAAATAACTAAACATAACCTCACAATCATCTTGCTTGCTAGGCACACTCTCTCCCCCTTGGAGTAAGCCTACCCAAATTCTTCGAAACATCTTTCATAACGTAAAGGCAACAATGAAGCATTATTCATACTAAAGACAACATCACAATCTATCATCTCAAATCTCTCAAGTCACATAGCCATAATTGGGATCATAACCAACCTTTCTCCCTCACTCCTTGTAGCATAAGCGCTTCGAGTAGTCATATCCTAAAGACCATCGGTTAAGGAATAAGAGAGAGACCTTACAGAGTTAAAACTCTATGGCACGACTTGGAGAATGAAAAAGTGAAGTTTCTAAAGCATCTAGTAGCCTCCTATTCATAAATGTGGTGCGCTTCACATTTAAGCACAAGACTCTACTAGACGTGGTTTGAGAAAATCCGAGAACCATTCTAAACCTTGTGCTCTAATTACCAAGTTTGTTACGACATAAGGGTACCCCCTAGACGCAACATGGCGTACTTGACCCCAAAGGGGTCTCATACAAGCCCTTAGCATATCATAACATAAGATAATAGAAAAATAAGGGAAAATTTAAAACTTTTACAATCGAAGTCATTTTCATAAAACTAAGCAGAAGTCTTTCTATACTTTGTCTCAAACCATCAAACACAACTTTTAGAATAAACTGTTCGGACACTGCCCATACAATAGTCTCAACATGAAAATAAAGACATAAAGGACAGGTGGTTTTTTTCCTCGAAGCTATGAGGACTAACCAAGATCTTCAACTCCTTCCAACTTCTAGAAATCTATCTCCAAGAGTAGCACTCAATCTCCTAACACTACATTTTATTATAATGTAGGCAAAGTATGAGTTATTACAAAATGTACTATATATGTTAGCTAGCATAACCATAAGAGCATAAGACAAGGGTTAGTCAATATAAGACATAATCCAAAATCATATGAATACATCATGAAACATAAATCATAAGCGTAACAGACAATATCATAATCATAGTAAGCAAAGTTTCCAACATAAGCATCATATAAGCATAATTGACTCTTAGTCATCTATACCATAATAGAACCACTCTCAAGTAACCTCAAAGGCATACATGTGCAAAGCATGAATAAAATTCCATAATATTACCCAAGCCAAGTCTCCCTTTTTGGTCATCTTAATCATAGTCTATATACATGGTCAACTCTTTAAGCTTTTCTTACCATAAGGGCACCATACTACTAAGTAACCTCAAAGCACACTTGTGCGATTCATGAAAAGCATCCCTTACTACCCTTCACACTAAGCATAACCTTAAAGTCAACCTAGTCATATTCTGTCACGACCCAAGCCTAGGGCCTAGACGTGACCGGCGAATGGGGAATCCGAAGGAACCCCAAACAAACCTCATAGCGTATCATTACACATCCTTGGTCGCGGAAGCAATTAAATGACCATGAGCAATAAGCATAATCAAAGGGGGGAAATCGGGACTAAGGGAGCAAGAGAAAAAAAAAGAAATGATA